>JAOTRH010487240.1:0-24685 GCA_034768845.1 Heliamphora exappendiculata
AAATAATTAACTAGTCAATTAATAATAATATATTAGAAACTTATAATAATATCCACTATAATATTATATTTAATAAAGCTTTATTTATATAATATAATAAAGTAGCAACTAGTTTATAGTTTAACTCAAAAATTTATTATTATAATCTTAATATATTAGTTTATAAAACTAATAAACTTTAAGTTAATATATTAACTACTACTAATAAAGTAATAAATTAACATTATATTATAAATTTATAAAGTAAATAACTACAAAAGTAATAAAATTACAAATTTAAAAAAAAAAAAAAAAACAAGGCCCGGCCAAAGCTCGTCCAAAAGCCCTAGCCCGAGGCCTGAGGCTATAGCCCGAGCCCTTTATCCTTAGGGCCTGGGCCGATTCCTACAAAAGTCCAACCCAACCCGGACCGAAAATTTGACAAGAACCAAGTAGGCTCGGGCTGGGCATGGCCCGCCCGAACCACGATTAAGCCGCACCAAGCCAAAATTACACACCCACGTTTATTAATAATTTTTTCAACGAATTTTATAAAATAAAAGATACAATTATCGAATAAACTTGAATTGCAACTATAAATATTATACATTAGGTTAAAATTTACTATACAAATGTTAAACTAAATCCTAGAGCTTGATATTGACGCTCATGAGGAAAGTTTAATTTTATGAATCCATTGCAAGCTTATCTTCATGAATTTAACGATTTATCTTGTAGTGTACATTAGGAAGATTATTTAGATAAAAAATAATAATAAATTGATTATATGTATAGATATAATTTCTTATAATATTTATTTTAATAAAAAATATATTTTTAAAAATAGAACGTTTATTATATTTAAAACAAATATATTCAAATAATTTAGCTTTGAAACTATATTAATTTAATGTTTTATGAAGATGATCTATTGATGAGTTTTACAAAATAAAATAGTACGATTATCAGTAAGATCCATTAGACATTAGATTAAAATTTACAATACAAAATTTTAACTATAACAATTACGCATTAAAAATAGCTTATTTATGCAATTGTTTCCATTTGGCGGGTAGCCCCCCTTTTCCCATCAACTTCCTTCTCGCTGTTACGCATGGGCATAGTCCTCTCCGTCCTTCTATATAAACTGTCTAAGGAACTTCAGTCGTACTTCACTGTCAGTCTCTCCCTCTCCCTCTCCTTCTCCTTCTCCTTCTCCGGTTCTCCCTCTCGTTCTGCTCTCTCTCTCTCTCTCTCTCTCTCTCTCTCTCTCAGATTTTTAGTTATGGAAGTTCACGGCGCCACTTTCAGGTCTGGTTTCCCGGAAGAGCCGAAGACCACCACCACGACGGCTGACGCTCGACCTATCAACCGCCACTTTGAGGTCTGGTTTCCGTTCCGACCAATTCTGGGTTCGATTTCGATTTCTCGAGTTTCTATCTCCCTCGGCCTGCATGCAGTTCTCACATGCCAAAACAAATAAAATATCATAAATTAAAATTGAATTAATAGAAACAGTGTATTTTTAAATAAATTAAAGAAGAAGCTATTTCAAACAAAAATTTAGCGGCCAGATTATGTTTCTCTGTGTGTGTGTGTGTGTGTGTGTGTGTGTGTGTGATCGAGAGGAGAAGAGAAATTGTTGAGTGCTGAGGAGATACCATGGTGTAAATTATAATACACCTTCTGTAACTTATTTTCTTTTCAATATTTTTAATTTTCTCATTTTTCTTTCAACTCATTTTACTTTTGCCTCTTAAACTCTATTTGGAATTAAAAAATTATTTTATGAAATACTTAATTTTTAAATTGTATTATTTAATTAGCATCTTAAATAGATTGAAGGGACGAAAATTTCAAAAATGCCTCTTTTTATATATATATATAATAAATTTTAATTTTTTGGAGTCTATTTTAAACTCATCTCGATGATCTAATTATTTTATAGAGCACATTAAGAAAATTATTCATTTAAAAAACTAGATTGATCAAATCTCTTTAGATATAGTGTCTTATAATAAATATTTTAATAGTATGCGTGATTTCAATAGCAGGCCGTTTATTTTGTTTAAAATACAAATGTACAAATAATTTAGATTTTTATACTTAATTAATTTAATTTCTTGTACAGATAATTTCTTTAATAAGTTCTACAAAATGAACGGTATAATGATCAAAATAAATTTAAAATGATTCTATAACAACTACATATTAGAAATGACTTATTTGTGCAATTGTTTCTCATTGACCTCTGTTTTCAATCAATTTCTTTCACTTTACCTGTCATGCAGTCATGCACATGATTTCTTTCATTCAAACTCTTTTTCTCAATCACACAATCCCAACCCTTAATTTCTCCGACCCGACTCTTAATTGCCAGCATTCTTTTTCTCTAACCACCCCTCGTTATTTCTCTCTCTCTCTCTCTCTCTCTCTCTCTCTCTCTATATATATATATATATATATATATATATTACTTCTTTGTTGAAAGATAAATCTGTGCTTCTTCCATTTTATAGCTAGTTAATTATTATATTTGTTTCCAGCTTTGCAGTGTGCTATCTGCTATGACAACGCCCCGTTTCTTTCTATCCCACTGAAACCAAACGCCGAATAACTGCTCCTCGACATGGTTTATGATTAAAACGTTTGGTCTAAAAATGCTTTAGGCTTTTTCGGAGCTTCATCGATACAAAGAACTTTTTATTTTTTCCATTTTGAGAAATCTATACACTAAAAGTTAAAAAGTTCACTAAAAATAAAAAACAAATCACAAGAAAAAACCATTTTTGAAGGGACCTTTTATTTTTTATCTTTTTTTTTTTTTGTAATTTCAAAGTTAAAAGACATAATGTAAGAAGTAAATAATATCACTTTTCCACATAAACTAAATACTATTGAAATTTGAATACTAATTTTTAAATTTTAACGGAAATATATTTATACACAGTGGCCGTAGTTAGAAATTTTATTTAGTGGTGCCACTCAATAAATTATAATTATGTTAATTTTTTTAATCTTATATGATCTGTCAAAATTAACTTTAACAAAATATATTATAATATCATATATTTTTAATAAATTCAAAAAAGATATTCATACTTGTTAATAACATGAAAAAAAAAGTTTAGAATTATTAATAATATTGGTTTAACTTTTTCTAAGTAAAAAATATATCATAACTAATATAAATTTTCAACAATTTATAATTTTTTTAAAGGTTGACCCCAATGTAATACTATTTTTAATATTTTATTAGTGTTAATATTTTTAATACTAAAATATTCATATATCTATACATAAAAAAAAAATTCTTAAAAAAACTTAAGTGGGTTCAATTCATCACTATGTGGATATGCCCATGTCTATGTATACATCAAAGAAAAAATTGCATAAAAATCTATATGGTTGGCATAATCTGTCTATGTCCACAAGTGCGAGAGATAATATATCATAATCGTAGAGTGTGTAATCTCGAGATAAAAAATACCCCAAAACACGACACTCACAATCCAAGCTCTAAAATAAATCTCGTTTCTTCCCTCAAGGGTTACTCTCGTTCCTTTGGTATTTTCTTATCTATCTCTACATCTTTATTTTTTTGTTTTAACTCTCCACACAACAATTAGAATTATAGGTTTCTATCTATAGGTAAATCTTAAAATCCTAATCTCCATATAATTATAAAACCCTACACATATTAGATTCCTTATAGTTTCATAATTCCAGCCTAGTACAAATACATGTAAATAAAATATTTATTATATGAATTCATATATTATAAGACATACATCTAACAAACACCACGTATAGTACAAGGTCACCAATTCTATCTCTTTAAACTTCAACTATAAAAAGCTGCAAATTATAATCAATCATATAAACAGGTGTCACGCATTATTCTCGACAAATTAAAATATTTCATGCATACTAAGTTTGGTTATCGTTATTTTTTATCTACTCAACAAAAACATATTAAGATTGTCTTACTCGACTTATTTTTTATTACATTATAGGATGAGAAAACTACATAATCAATAACAAACTATGCTCTCAAACTACCAAATAACTATACTATAAAATCATTCTTACTTTTTTACTTGTCAATAATGCATTTAATTCATTATTTCACACCTCACAACAAAGCACTTAGGTCCTATTTGACATGGGTTTTGGCCTTATGGATTAACTTAGTATGGATGGAGGTAATATTAAAGCGGTGTTTATTTTTCATATTTTGGATTGAATTCCTCGTGATTGATGATGGATTAATAATTCGGTCATTAGGTCTCATCACCAAACTCGAAAGAGGGGTAGTTTTCGAAAGCAAGGCATTTAGGTCTGAAAGTGTGGGACAAAACTAGCCTCAATATTTTAAGTTAATTTCAATTATACCCCTGACGTCCTACTGTACTGGATCTCACGGTGATGCCATCAGAGCAGCGCTAACATTTGCTGCATTGTTTTCTTCAATAAATTTGGCACGAAGATCAATTTTCAGTAAGAGATTTAGGCCCTGTTTGGATAGATTTCAATTATTTTGCTTATTTTTATTTATTTTTAAAAAAAATTTTGAACCGTCACCACCACGAGATGAATGGACAAAATTAAAAATTTTAATCAAAAAATAACAAAAATTTACTACGAATTTGGTCAACCCACCACATAAAAAGTATGTTGGTCAAAATCTACGGGTACGGTCCGGACCATTGACACATACGCATTCTAGAGCACTGTTTTTTTTTTTTTTTTTTAACACTGTTTGGATTTGGAACCTAAGAAGCCTCATCAGTTAGAATAATAATTTATTTATTTAATTTTATTTTCAATAATCATTACCATGTAATAAAATTATTATAATTTTTTTGACTTTTACTGGGGAAGAGACTAAAAACTAAAATCTATAAATAAAGATAAATTAATAAGTAAATAAATCAATAAATTAAATTGTATATTATTTATTTTTGTTTTTAGTGAGATTTTTTAATTTTTTTATCAAGATTTTTTACTTTTTTTTTTCGTCTCATCGAAACAATTCGAAAAAAAAATTTAAAAATTTCCAAAAAATTTAAAATTTTAAAAAGATAAAAATAAATAAATAAACTTAAAATTTATCCTAAGTAGTGGACATAATGATATAAATATAAAGAAAAAGTCATCGGTAAGTTCAGGCTCCGTGTAGTAAAAAAATAAAAAATAAAAAATTTAGGCTCTGTGTGAACATATGTAAACTAAATAATTAGAAAGAGAGTGAGTATAACATTAGGAAATAAGAGATAGCTATTAGGAAATAATTTTGAGTTTTTTTTTTTTTTTTTGATAGGGGAATACAGTAGCCTTACCCATGGCATGTTCCATTTCAAGACATTGTTTGAGAAGGGGGTAGGAAAAGAAGGTTATTTAAAGTTTTGAAAACAACATTTTACACTTACAAGAAATGGGAAAAAAAGAGAAACATAACAATGCTATGGTAATTAAATTCTTCAATCAAATTAATTTACTAAATTATGTAGCATAATCACAAGTACTGAATATATGAATAGAGTTCATGTGTAACCCATTGCATTAATTCTTTTAATTGTGCTAAATCCTTAAGTAGATTAATTTGATAAAATAATTTTATCGACATACAATTATTGGAGGAAAAAAATGAGAAAGAGAAAGAATGTGCATTAACATGAAAGTTTTCAAAAATGCTTTCACTAAGGATTTCTTGAAAACTTCAAGAAGGGGAGTTAAGTGAAGAGTTTAGAATAGATATCAAAGAGTACTCGTTCAAAAAAATATATCAAAGAGTAGCAGAGACGAAATCCTTAGTGCAAGCATTTTTTTTTCTTTTTATAGCCTTAGTACTGGCTCCCTTTGCCCTTTTCTTTCGTTAAGTAAAAAGAAAGATAAGCTACCCCTTTACCATCCTCTTTCCTAATATTCTTCATCATCTTCTCTTTTGGCCAAGTCCTATTTCTCACTCCCAATTAGTTGTGTTGTCATCCTAATATTGCTACCAATGGTGACAACTGTGAAAGTAATATGTTTTTGCATCTAGAGTTAAGACTAGATAGTCTAGATTTTACCCTCTTTGCAATGTCAATTTTCACTTTTCACTTTTCACTTTTCACTTTTCACTTTTTACTTTTCACCTTCCCTCTAACATTTTCAAAAATCTTTTTCCATTGTCAATTACCTTACTAATTGGTGTATTGTTACAAGGGATACAACAATAAATCTTGTAGTTCTAAGTTAGGCTTGAGTTTTAAGTTCTTTTACCATTACTTTCAGCTATGGATCATTATTTTTTCTTCTCATTTTATTCCTTGACTAGTTTTTGAGATATACAAATTGCATTTCATATGTAGGGGAAACAATTAAATTTTCTAATTTAAATTGCAAATGCCTTTAGATATATATTCTCATAGTTTCACTCGTCGATCATTTATGAAACTATTATAGATTCGTCACATATGAATATATAATAGAAAGTTGTTAATTTTTTATCTAATGGAATTGAAAACTAGTTAAGAACTTTTTGCATAAATTTGTTATGGACAAATAGTTCTGCTCTTGTTAATTGATTTCATCTTAGTCTCTTTTGTATTAACTTGTGAAATCTGGTTCAAATTTGGCTTCGAGCTATGCTTATTTGGATCATTCTTCTCAATTTTAACTCATTGGTAGCACAAGAAAAACAAAATCATTTATGGAAAGAGGCTACAATCTTTTGGCCGAAAGCGAAGAAATCCTTTGTCCCACTCATAGCAACATATATTATTCTTGCTTTGTTTGCATTTTTTCTTCTTGTATGTATTATTTTCTTAGCAAGATATGCATGTGGGCTTCTAGATTCTCAGGCAACTGAGTCTGAATCAGCCACATCCCGAGAACACATTTTACAGATATGTGAGTTATTTTCAGTGCTCACATTTTCTATAAGTGAAGAGGTCTGTTTTGGAACTCTCGATTGTCATATATGCTTAGAGGAGTTCATCGAAGGAGATAATGTAACGGTGCTCCCGACTTGTAAACACCTATATCACCTTCAGTGTATTCAGACGTGGCTAACTTCTGGAAACACTCGGTGCCCAAATTTTCGGCATTATTATGCTGCATTTGAACTTGAAATAACACAACCTAGTTGAATTGAAAAATAACTCTCTTTCTCTAATGCGCACTTCCTCTTTTTCGCGCATTTGTGAAACGGTTTAAAAATTGGCTTAATTTGAGGGATCAAATTTTTCTGCAAAGATCATTAATAGCTTAATTTGTGGAAAGTAATAAAAAGAAAAGCTTGAAAGGTGGCATCAGATTTTTGACTAAAAATATTTGTCAATTAAATAAAACTTGAATAAGATATTTTGCAAAAACAAGCCGAATATCACACACACCCGCGAGGCCCAAAACCGGTGATTTGCACTCCTCCTGCGCGCAAAACTCGCAACGCACGCCTGGTAAATTGATTTTCGGGCCAGGTTTTAGAAATGGTTGGGCTTAGGCCCAGTCTCGTGCGCACAATGGGCTCCCTTGGGTTAACCCACATACACAATCCAAGAGAAGTGTGGAATAATATATATAACTTAAAAAGGCTTGTGGTTTTCCAACGTGAGACAACTCTCTCTTATTTCAACACCAAAATCAACAATCCCCCACAAAAAAAGAAAGGAAAGAATAAGAAGAAAGAGAAAGATTTGAATACGATCTATAGAAAGTGTGCTCCGTTACCATTGGTGTCTTTTGGACTATGAACCAATAGTCTAGGTTACGAGGATATGACCTGCAGGAAGTCGGTAAAGTTGAACTTCTTTGAACCTAGTTCCTAATTGCAAATTAGATAAACCAAGTACCCATAGCACATTCTCTTATCAAAAGTTTTTCATCACGAGTTGGCATGAATAGGTCATGCGCCTTACCTGGATTTCATGAGTGCTCTAAAGAATTTGTCCAAATTCTTATAGGAAGTTGCCCCACTTCCACATCCATATAGGTGAATTCATCAAGTGCATACTGCAACAGATACATCATCAAATTCTAGGACTATGAATTTATTAAGAGCTATTGCTCAATCTCACATGTCATAGTCTTGCACTATCTACACCATAGGGAGGGATAAACAATGATAGTGATTATCTATGTCAACCAACAATTTGTTATTACACATATAAACCTATTTTATAGGGTTTCCAATCATGTAGATTGGGTTGTCATTGCTGTTGACCTCTGAAATGGACATTAATCCCACCCTCCTTGATGTTTGACTCACTAGCTTCTCGTTTTGTGGTTTTGTCAGAAGGTTGGCTAAGTTCTTTTATGACCTCACAAAGTCTAGGGATATAATCCCATTACCCAGCAGCTGCTTGGCAATATTATGTCTTAGGCGTATATGCCTACTCTTTCCATTGTAAATCTTATTTCTTGCTCGGCTTATTGCAGCCTGGCTAACATAATGTAGAGACACAAGCAGAGCTAGTCTCACCCATAATGATATATCTGCTAAGGGGTTTCTAAGCCACTCAGCCTCAGATTCTGCCTTTTTTAAGGCGATAAATTTATCTGTTATTTATGCATAACAGATAAATTTATCTCGTTGCATATCAATATAGATAATGTAAACAGATAAATTTATCTGTTTGCATATCAACACAGATAATACAAATAGATAAATTTATTTATATTCTTTATACATGTTTTAAAAATGATCAGATAGATTTATCTATATTCTTTATACGTGCTTTTAATAAAACAGATAAATTTATCTGTATTCTTTACACGTACTTTTAATAAAAGACAGATAAATTGATTTGTGTTTTTTAAACATGTTTTAAAAATACACAGATAAATTTATCAGATCTAGAGTATTTTCGTCCCAAAAGGACTTTGCGCGTTAAATTTTTTATAAAAATGCATCTTGCTTGTTAAAAAATCCTATGCTAGATGCAAAATAGTAAACAATCTATAAATTAAACTGTTTACTAATTTTTCATTGTTTATTTTACAAATTTAAAAGCCTTTAACTGCTATTGACAATAAAGCGCAAAAATATAAAATAATTAATAACTACCTCTAATAACTGAAAACCGCGTTCTCCTCCCACTGCAGTTACCCCAATTTACTTTTGGATCACCATTCGCGAGATCCGCCACGTGAAGATCAGGCCGTTGGAGCCGAGCACGACTTATTACTATAGGTGCGGCAGTTTTGGGGCTGAATTAAGTAGAGGTGTAAAAATGGTTTGGCCTGGCCAACTGTTGTTTTGACGAGTCAAGTTTGGCGGCTCCCACAAAAATTCGAATTGAGTTGGACCGAATTTTTTTGAGAGGCGTAGGCATAGGGCCAGGCATAAGGATACTCACGCTCGGGCCAGGTTAGGTTCCGGTTTTTTTTTTTGTTTTTTTTAAATTTTTTTAAATTGTATAAGATTATAAATTATTAAATTTATACTTTATAGTTTATTATAAGTTTATTTATTAATTTATTATATTATTATAAGTTGATAGTTTATTATAAATTGATAACTTTATAAGTTTATTAGTTTGTAATGTGTTTATAGTTTATTAATTTATAAGTTCATTATAAGTATATTAGTTTATTATAAGTTTATAATTTACTTATTATATATTAATATTATTATATATTAATATTTGAACCAAATGGGTAAGTCAAAAGGCCTTCGGTTGGCCCGGACCACGGGATAGAGGGGTTTGGCCCAGATCCGTTCCTAGCATTTTCAAGCTCGTACGGGCTTGGGTTTAAGCCGGGCCGAACCGGGCCGCTACAGTACTGAGCTTTGAGCAGACCGCGGGCCAAAATTATACCCGTTGCTTCAAAACGCCTCCTTCAACCTTACCCATTGAATTTACAGTTGTTTTCTCATCCAACCTTTTGATGATTGGATATTTTATATCATTGATTTGTTAATTTAAAATTTTTAATAATTTAATTTATTCAAAAATTGTTATTTCAATAAAATTAATTTAATTTAAACATTATGCACGCGCGTTGCACTTAGAACTTAGAAGTTTGTACAACTTTTTTTTAGACACTAACTCATCTATAGCTAAATAATTTTCGTAGAGAACTCACGTCCGAATGATACAAGTCTTTGGCAATTTTTAAAATTTTAAAATCAAAATACCGACCACTATGGCTCATAATTTCAAAATCACTATTCGTATGTGCCATTCTGTAATTACAGTTTCTTTTTACGATTTGGAGAAAATTTTACAACATCATGATAGGCTTATAATGATTATATATGCATGCTTTTAAGGTTCTTCAAGCTCAGATTTTTACAATATGGAACAGATTCAAGTTTTAGGTCGTTTGAACTGTTTCGTTTTTTCATTATGCAGATCAATCCATGGATTTGCATCCTATTCTGCAGCTTCTTTTTGTGTGCACTTTCCTTGTGGGCCATTATGGGTTTGGAGGAGGCAGCACTGTATCTAAAAATGAAGATTTGGACTTGGAGAAGCAGCTTAAGCTTCTAAACAAGCCAGCAGTCAAGACTATAGAGGTATTCATTACTAGAGTCAAAAGTATGGTTTTAAATATATAGCAGTAGCGATAACGGAGGTGATATATTTAAATAATTTATGTATTTTTATTTTAAAATTATATTTATTAGAATTTAAAACAATTTTTATAAATTTTGTTCATTTTCTAGATATGGTTCAACATATGTCATAATTTTTATAGTAGTTTAAAAAATAGCACATCATTAAATATATAAATCTAACATAATATGTAAAATAAATAATAAAAGATAGATGAACAATGCAAGTGATCATTCGCTGTTGAAAGGAGAAAAGAGCATCAAAATGGTACAGATCTCAAAAATAGTGAGGTGTAATTCGCAAATTAAGCTTCAACTAAGTATGAGATTCTTAACTGTTATGGATATCTTTTTCGTGAAAAAAGTAAAAAAATTATTTTAAAAATTAATTTCAATTAATTCACATACTAAAGAGAGTTATCCTTATTTCTTATGACAAACATTGAAAAATCTTACTAATTCTTATAGCAAGCAAAAACTAAAAAAAGAATTGTGTTATTTTCCAGACTGAGTATGGAGACATATACGATTGCGTGGATTTCTACAAACAACCGGCATTTGATCATCCTTTGCTGAAGAATCACACTTTCCATTTTCAGGTTTGTCCTATCTGAATGTCCATGTTTGGTAGAAAAATAAAAAAGTTTAAAAAGCCAATTCTAAACACTAATTCTTAAAACATTTCTATTCATATTCTTATTCAATCGAAAAGACAACATTAATTAGTACATCTACTTGATAACTTATTTACTCAATGCAAACTCTATACGATAGTTTGAATCAATTATATCAAAAGACAATACTCACAAATTTGAACAAAAATAAAGAAAATGTTGACCTTTTTATCCAATCAACCAATTTAAAAAAGCAAACTTAAAAGCTAATGTACCTAGTAACCTACTTTAAGCCCATTTTAATTTTTAGCTTAAAATGCTAAAAAGCTATATATAAAAAAAACTAACTTTTATGTAATTGCCAATAACGGGCTCTGAATAGGCTTTCTAAGTAAATGACCGACTGAAATTATTGGACGCATATGTGACATCTTTTTTCAAGCGTTTAGTGTACAGTACACATACTTTATGCATTTAACAAGTTTTTAAGTCTATATATATGACATTACTAATTTTATTTTATTTTATTTTATTGAAATGGGTTAAATTGCAGATGAAACCAACTTCCTTACCCAAGAGAAAAAGGGTACAAATTTCCTCAAACGTTAACAAACGCCAATACATAGGACTAAAGGGTGGAGGCTGCCCAGTTGGAACGGTTCCCATTAGAAGAATCACTAAAGAAGATCTCATCAGAGAGAGAGCTAGACTTGCTTCAAAAGTAATTTCTCCTATGGGAGATAACAAATTTGGGGCTCATGTGAGTTACTTCACATTATTATTCCTTGTTTGGTTTTCTTTATTTTTTTGGTTAAGTTTTGTTTCTTTGTTTTAGTGTTTATATTGCTTGTAATTGTATTGCTCAGTATGCTGTGGTTCGAACAAAAGCCGGTTCAAACAGTTTCAATGGAGTTGGAGCGACGCTTAGCTTACATAATCCGCCAGTTACAACTACACGATACAGTGCAGCACGATTACAGGTTCAGAATGGGCCTGATAGTATACAAGTTGGGTGGAGGGTAAGTGTAAAATCGAGTTACTAGTAATAGTTTACTTATTTCTTTATATATGAGACTTAATTTCTAAATTCGCTTATTTTTTAATATACTAGACTAAATTTTTATCTGTGATCGAAGTGGCACAAGTTATCACAACATCTCTTTCTCAAATACACGACATTTTGATCGTGTGACCTAAGTTCTTTCTTGACTG
The DNA here is from genome assembly GCA_034768845.1 of Heliamphora exappendiculata. Taxonomy (NCBI): domain Eukaryota; kingdom Viridiplantae; phylum Streptophyta; class Magnoliopsida; order Ericales; family Sarraceniaceae; genus Heliamphora; species Heliamphora exappendiculata. The sequence goes on from JAOTRH010487240.1 coordinate 12,352, forward strand.
AGATTTGAATAGTAATTTATTAGCGATCACAGAACAACTCATTAGTATGGACGAATAATACAATTTTAGGGTCTCTACTTTTCAAAGGAGTATTCATACTAGTACCAGATCTAGCTAGGAGTTTAACGCAGTGGGGGCACAACTTGAAGCATAATGAGGATTGTTTTCCCATTTACCACAATGAGAAATACTTTTTACAATTAATAAATACAAGATTTAAATATTCATTAGTAAATATAAAAATTTACAATGCATATTTTTACAAAAGTATCCAAAACTTAGACATTTATTAGAACTTAAAATATATATTTTATAGTTTATCATGTCGAGTCTGAGTTCAAGAAAATAGAAGACCAAAAGAAGATAGAGAAAACGAATTTGATACATGAGAAGTCAATTTTATTTTTTATTTATACATACCTAACGGTATAGTATAATTTTATAAGGTCACGAAAAAGTAATAGAAAAAATACAACATATAAACATACTTAGAGGTACTTTTTTATTTTTAGTGTGGATACAAATACAATAATAGGACAATAATATAAAAATATAAAAGTACTAGAAGTACTTTTACGTTTTTAGTAGTAGAACAAACTTTAATTTGTGTGCTACATTATTTTGTTCCTAAATAAAATATAACAAAAATATAAGAGTAATAATGAACTTTGAAATTATCTTAAAGGCTTGTGTCCACACTGCCAATTAGCGAGCTCTACCCCTAATTTACACTACTATGGAGCTCTTGATAGGATTAGAGTTAGCTTTTTTACTATTTGTAGTGACCCAAGTAAATTATTTGTTCAATAATTTGAATAAAGAGCACGCAATTCAAAATATTTAAACTCAAATTATTAGTAGTACTTTACATATTTTTTTGTATATAAAATTTATAGATGACCGAAATAAAATAGGCTATCGAAATCTGAATATATCGATACCAAGTTACTTGAGTGAGTGACTCGACCCTGTGCATAGTAGAGGGGGGAGCGAATACCAGTTCTGTGAAACTTATTTGTCAATTAAAGAGAATAAAGTAGCCAAATCGCTCAAACAAATATCGTCTACTTCCACTCGAGCTATTCACCCCCTTTAGTAGCTCGAGTACATTACTTTCACTCAACAACTCGAGTCACTTATGACTCGAGCTACTCCCCCCTACAATAGGTCATGTACAATACTTCCATTCAACAACTTGAGTCACTCATGATACTTTCACCCAATAACTCGAGTCATTCATGACCCGAGCTACTCACCCCTACTTCCACTCAACAATTTGAGTCACTCATGAACCAAGCTACTCACCTCTCCTGTAGCTCGAGTACAATACTTTCACTCAACAACTCGAGTCACTCATGACCTGAGCTACTCGCCCCTCCAGTAGCTCGGGCACAATTTCTCCACTCAATAGGTGTCGACCACTCTAACCCCAAGTATTCGGGTGATGACACAAACTATCCATTCCACTAGTGACTCGAATATGAACTACGAAGATGGTTAAATATTTGAGTCATAGACTCCTTGACCTGAACTAATCAATAAAGCATAAGCAAGTTGAGAGGCCCAAAAGTCCTCGCTCGCTCAAGTTACTCGAGTTAGCCGATTTTACTCCATCAGTAAATCTGACATATAATTCCAAGTTACTCAAGTTACAAGAAGACCTAAACTTGACCTACTCGAATTACTAGGGATTCGAGCTGTTGAGGCCCCCAGTAGCTCGGCCAGCTAATATCGCTACTCATCGCGCAGAGACACAAGACATTCCATAACACAAACTATCAATCGTAACCCTGACTACGAATGAATACATTTCACAACACAGACTGTAAGTAGCTCTAACTACATAACTATATGGTCATGGCCTAGATCATGAAGACAACACAAACTGTGAGTAGCTCTGACTATGTGATTATATGCCATGACATAGACCATGAACACAACACAGATTGTGAGTGTAACTCTAACTACCTAACTATGATGACTTAGCATAGACTATGTGACTCAGCGTAGACTGAATAACCAAAATATAGCACAGACTATATGATTATAGATTCGTCTGATAATCGAAAGAATGTCCTAAAGACAGACGAAGATTATGACAGTACCACCATGCGCGTGACATTAGGAGATATGTGGCATGATGTCTAAGGAAAGGGTTTATTACACTATGGGATACCTTTAGAACCTGCCTACTCAAGTGACGCGTAGTCACTCGACCCGAGTGGGTCAGATGCCTAATCCGAGTGGGTTGGGTATCTACTGGGCGCTCCTGGTTGACCTGGCCTAATTGGTGTAGAACTCTAATTTTGATAATTCAGAAATTCTTGAATAAGATCTCTTGATCTCCGAAAATTATTTTTTATGATCTGATTATATCTTTTAGAAGTTCTATTCTAATCATAATAACTCCTCTCGAGAGTTATAAATAGGAGGAATAGTTGTGCTCCTAAGGTATTACAATCTAGACTCTGATTCAAATTATTCACACTACCAGATACTCCAACTACAGCTAGCTTTCTCCAACTACAGCTAGCTTTTTTCTTCACCCAACCATCTCTCTTCGTTCTGTGTTTCTGATTATTTCATATATTTCGTATCTATAATATTTATTAATTATTTTCTTTTTGAAAGGTCCTACAAAATTTAATTTCTATTTTTTACCGATATGTGATAAGCTATCACATGAAGTTTCTACTTTGCTTATTGTAAATTTGACATTTTTCCTCGAAAAATTTTGTCGTGGGCAATAGTGTTGAGAAATCAATGGGTGATTTCACACATTTGGTGCTTCAAAAAGTGGAAGCAGCCTCATTGGAAAAGTTATTTTGTAACAATGTGTTCTCATCGGCCATTGAGATGCTCATACAAACATTCAAACTGTCAACAGGAATAGTTACTGATTTTTAGCCTTCGTTTGGATTTGGGGGAGATCGAGGGAAGGGAAGTTTTAATTATAAGGGATAGAACAAGAAAGAGAAAGAAAATGGTGGGTGCAATTCCAACTCTTGTTTAGTTATTTAAGCCCTTCACTTCATTTCAAACTTTTCAATCCAGACAAACGCTTATCTTTCAATTCTTTTTTTTGGGAGAAGGCATTGCCCTTATGAGGTACTCACATTTGGTCTAATTTTTTATTTATTTATTTTTTCAGTTTTAAACTCGACGAATGTGCTTTTTAAATTCATTTCATTACGAGAAATCAAAAAAATTAAAAGATTTAACAAAAAAACAAAAAGAACATTGGTGTATTAATAAGTTGTATTGAATAACGAAATAAGTTACTTATTTCGAAAAAATGCCATTCACCAACACTAGTCACAAAAGACCATTTTTTTCCAAATATATCTTTTTATCCTATTTTTAGGACAAGTTGGTAATTTGATTAAACTAAGCAAATATGTAAATAATCTTCTTTTATCCCAAATCATCCATAATAATTCATTTAAGTCATCAAAAATTCAATTATTCCAAAATAAATTCCTTGTTCCATTTTAATTTCCTTGTCAATAAGCCAATAAGCCTTTTACACATGTTTTGTTTCAATGTCATAAAAAGAAGTTCTCTTTGTTTCTAAATTATTATTTGTCTCAGGTCGATCCATCTCTATACGGTGACAATCGCACTCGACTATTCATATGTTTTGAGGTAAGTTTATCTGCTTGGGAGTCAATTTGCCTAATAAATTAATTTAAGGACTAATCCAGGGATGGGTTTCTTGAAGATTTGGGATATCAGGATTTGCAATTTTAAGGTCTAAGGTTTGAAACATTTTAGGTGTAATAAACTTTTTGGAATTAATTTATATGAGATTGTCTCGTTATTAATTGGGTCTTCATTAGTGGATTGTAAAATTGCTCTCTTAAAAATTAGTTTAAGTACACGAAAGTTGGGTCAAGAACACTATAAGATGTCAAAAAAACAAATAAATTCAAGAATTAACATTTTCTAGAGTAACTCTTTGTTTGGTTACCAATAGGCTGGACAATCCGGTTGTTTCAATACACGGTGCCCGGGATTTGTGTTTATCAATCAAAATATACCTCTGGACTTTGTTTTTCCACGAACTTCTCAGCGTGGTGGAAGCGTTTTTGAGACCGAACTCTACATCGTCCGGGTAAACTCGACAATCTCTTTATCATTCTTCTCCATTTTCTTATTTTGACTCGAAAGAAATGAAATAAATAAGCTCCCATTCATATCTAAAAAGGCTTATTTTCCAAAAAAAATAAAAAAAGAAGATCAGCTTTTAAACTGACATGTTTGATATCTTTAAACAAAGCCTATATCTGAAACTCTTGCTTGAAGCAAAGCCTATCACTTCAAATTTAAGGTTTTTAGACATTAGTGATTTTTTTAATTATCTTTCGTTACTAATTTTTTTATCCTGGTATGTAAATGCAGGACACAGCTAATGGAAACTGGTTTGTTGAAGTTGGAGACGAGATGACCGTGGTTGGATTTTGGCCAAAGCGCATATTTAGCGGACTGTCGAACTCGGCTTCTAATGCGGAATGGGGAGGAGAGGTGTATGCTTCACAGGGCATCTCTACACCATCAATGGGCAGCGGACATTTTCCGACTGGAAACACACGGAATGATGCATACTTCCGGTTGATTTCCGTCTATAACCAAGCCGGAAATGCTGTGGACGCCTACAACACACAAGTTTTTACAGACAATGCTAAGTTGTATTCAGCCAAAGATGTTCAAAACGCAGGCAATAATTTTAGACATCTGGTTTTGTACGGTGGCCCTAGTGGGTCATAACTCAGATGCCTGGCTTACACCTAATTAATTTATAGCCACTGTTTGGCTATACTTAATTTGGAGGTGCCTACAATAAAGTTTTATTTTAACTTGCTATACAAAAGTTAAATAAAATAAAATTATCCTACCTTTGAGATAGCTTTTTTTTTTTTCATCTTTTGTTTTTGAATTTTTTGGTCCAAATTTTTTACTTTTTTAATTCGCAATGACAAAATAAATATAAAGTATAATTGTTTTGGGTAATTTTAGTCAAAGTCGAAAAAAATGGTTACGAAAGATTTAATGTATCCTTTTTATCTTATGTAAACTTCTTTTTTTTATATATATATATATTTTGGTCAAATTTGTTTACATTTTTAATTTTTGATAATGAAAAAATTCTAAAAAATATTATCGTTTGAGCTAATAAAAAAATGACCAAACCTTAAAAAAGAACCATATAAGGAAAACTTTCTCACAATATGCCTTAGTGCAAGACTGCTTTCAATGGCTTATAAAAACATACCTGCTATATATGTATTCGATGTATGGTGAAAAAAATAAAAAAACAAGGAGAGAAAGAGTGAGGGAGCGAGCCTTCGACAATCAGGGTATTACGTGTTTCTACAAGTTAAGAAAGCTCAAATACACTCAGGTTGATATATATGCCTATAAATAGATAGCACCATTATATTTTGTCATTCCGTAAACTCCTCTAAGCATATATGATGGTCACGAGTTTCAAAATTGATCTCTTTATCTTTGGAAAATATAAGCATTGAAAATAACTCATGTATCCCCAAATTAATGTTCTCAAGTTGTGGCTGATCCGGACTTGGTTGTTTGAGAGCCTGGATGCCCATGTGCATATCTTACTAACCAAATAATACATGCTGGAAAAAAAAAATTAGCAAAGCGCCAAAAATAGCTACTACTATATGTAAGGCTCAATGTATTGTTTCTTATCCTTCCCAAAGAGCGTGACGTGTTTCTATAAAAGCCTTTGCTTTTTTTGTGTTGTCACTGAATTAAAACTAAAAAGAGTGATCTAAATATTCGTAGTCCAAAATTAAAATCGAACCTGATTTCACATGTTGATAAAAAAGAGATTAAAAGAAGAAATCAATTGATAAGAGGAAAACTATTTGTTCATAACAAATCTATGCAAAGAGTTTTCAAGTAGTCCTCAACTCTATTAGATAAAAAATTAATAGCTTTCTCTTCTATGTTCATGTGATGATGTGATGAATCTATTATAGGTTCATATGTGATCAACGAGTGAAAATGTGAGAATATATATATCCAAAGGCATTTGCAATTTAAATTAGAAAATTTAATTGGTTCCCCAATTGATGAAATGCAATTTGTATATCTCAAAAACCAGTCAAGGAATAAAATGAAAAGAAAGAATAAAGATCCATAACTGAAAGTAATAAAGCATCATGGTAAAAGAACTCAAAACTCAAGCCTAACTTAAAACTACAAGATTTATTATTGTATTCCTTATAACAATACACCAATTACTAAGGTAATTGACCATGGGAAAAGATATTTTGAAAATGTAAGAAAGAGGGTGAAAAGTGAAATTCATAATGCAAAGAGGGTTAAATATGGTCTTACCTCTAGAGGCAAAAACATATTAGTTTCAAAGTTGCCTTATCTGGTAGCAATACTAGGATGACAGCACAATTAAGGGTGTGCTTGGGTTGGGTTGAGGCGGGTGGTGGGAAAAATTTTAAGCAACACACCTTTGGTTGGTGTTTGTTTTTTGTTTTTTTTATCAAAATCAGCGAGTTGAGTGATGTTTTTTGGCGGTTTCAACTCGTGGTTTAGACGGTTTGACAGGTTAAAAAGTTGTAAAATTTTAAAATTATTATTTTCTTAAAATTTGTTTCAAAAAAATAAAAACATATTATAAATTTTTTAAAAAAAATCGTATTTAATACATCAAACAAAAGATTAACTAAAAATAATAGTAGTAATTCAATAATAATAATAACAACATGATTTTATATATATTTTTAATAATAATATTTGCATTACATGTTTATTGAAAAAAAATACCCACAACATAAAAAGTACTAACTAAAATAATAAATGTTCTAATTTATTCCTTATGAACTATAAAGATTGAGATTCATCGTATGTAAAAATATGATAATTAATATTTAATATATACTTAGAGGGAATGGGTTGATGGTGTGTTAAAAAAATACAACTCGCAATCAACCTATTCTTTATATTTTTTTTCACTTAATTCATTCAACCCAACTCACTCACTTGCACAACCTGTATGGGTTGAGTTGAATTAGCGTAGATTGGCGAGTTGTTTGCAGATCCTTAAATACAACTAATTGGGAGTGAAAAATAGGACTTGGCTGAAGGAGGAGATGATGAATAGAATTGGAAAAGAGAATGGCAAAGGGGTAGCTTATACCTTACTTTTTAGTTTTCACTAAACTAATTTACTACAATGATACATAAAGATCATACAATAAAAAATAAAAAGATCTCACTTTCTTTAAAAATGTGATAGAATATTTTAAATTAATTTTTAATCTCACTTTAATAAATAAAGTGTGAGGTTATCTTCTTTTAATCTCGGTCAGTAAAAATATAAAAATGTTTACATCTTTAATCTCAATTTTTTGTTGTAAGTGAAATAAAAAATCAGTTAGGCTACGAAGTAAAGTTAGGTCTAGTTCGATCCCCTCCTATTAGCACAGCCACAGGGTAGCCTCTCTCACCACACCTCCTCCCTCTCGTGCGCTCTCGTCTTGTACACAACAGTTCAAGAAGCAGATCACAGTTGGCCAACAACGGCTCCTTGCATTGGCAATTAGGGAACCTTGTGTACAAATGCCTCAAGGTAAGCCTCCATCACTCGATGATTGTTTTCTTGTTCAATTTAAACCTATCGTTTCTAGGGGTGCAGTCGGTAGTAATGTGGAGATGTGCAATTTTCTCGTATTACTATTAGGGTTTAGATCAAATATATCGAGCTCGTAATATGAAATTAGAGGGATCTTGAGTTTTGCATTTTTGTTTATATGCTAAATTGTGACGTTTTTGTGGTTTGCGTGAATTAGTCTGAGAGGATTAGATAGAAATAATAGAGACACAGGATTAAATCCCTGTTAACACCAAATTAGGACCAACTCGGCAATTGAAGATTCCTAAATCAAACCCAATTGGCAATATCCAATAAAAAACAAACACAAAATCTTATTTACTAATCAATGTCAATATGTTGTCAAATCAAGTTTTCCAAAGTTCTGCCTCTGCCGAAAATTGTTTCTTGGATTTTGTGCAAAAAATTTATTCTGTATCCTTGTAGCCGAAAATTGGTTGCTGGTTTTGTGGAAAAAAACAAAACCCAATCTGTCGAAAAATTAATCCGACAAACTGCTTGCCACAACGACCTGCTGCTAAGAATTTTTCGCACGAGCGCCGCACAACAGTACTATTGCACCACTTTTCCTTTTTTTTTTATAAAAAAAATAATTCTTAATTTATACGAAACGAAATCAAAAATAATACTATGTTCCGATCACCCACCATAATTTCGAATCGTTCACCATTGACACTAATACCATTTATTGAGATTTGAACACCAATTTATGAACGTATACAGATGCAAAAAATCCATGCACAAAGAAGTAGAAAATAATCAACGTTAAAGATTTATGTGGTTCGACCCACATCGGCCTACGTCCACGAACGAGAAAAAAAATATTTCACTACGTGGAACGTGAAAGAGTACAGTACCCGTCTCTTTTTTCTCTACCAACTAACCTCTCAAATTTTCTGTTTACTCTATTCTTAAAATTCTAGGACTCTACTAGTATCTTATTTATATGCACACGCATAAAAACTCTAAAAGCATGCAAGCTAATGCTATTATAAACTCTATACATAAAGAATATGTAGTAAACTTTTAATCCCATCCTAACCTAATTGCATATAGATCCAAATAATATAACAAATACAGGTTAAGTAGAATACAAGACACCAAACCCAATAAAAAGTGATTTTAAGCCACCGAAAAAATGTAATTAATTTGACAGCCAGTTATTATATAACATAATTTATTGTTAAAAAAATTAAAAACTCAACTTTAAGCAAGAACCAAACAAGACCATAACTATTTTATTATAATGACTTTAAGATAAATCACATAAGTCATTTGTATTTGATCGTTTTTTTTTTCTTCTGGATTTTATTATAATCACGTATGTTTCTGTTTAAGATGTTTAAAAATACTTGACTTTAAAAAAAAAGAGAAAAAATTAGATTATTTTGGTAGCTTTTTGCTTTTTTTTTGAAATGTCAAATATATTTAATATGTTTTTATTTTTTGTTTAAGCTATAGTATTTAAAATCTCAGCATAATTTTTATTTTTTGCTTTTAAGAGTAGAGCTGATTTTTTATATTGAAAGTATTGTAATTATTTTACTCTAAAAAAGTGAAGTGTTTGTGATGTATATTGCTTTTTTAAAAAAAATAAAATAAATAAATAGTTGGCTTTTTAAAGATATCAAATATGTCAACTTACAAGCTGTCCTTTTTGAAAAAAATAAAAGCTTTTTAGATATGATAAATAGGGGCTTATTTATTTTATTTCTTTCGTTTGGAGTCAAATAAGGAATGAAAAGGATGATAAAGAGATTGTTGGGTTTACCCGGATGATGAAGAGTTCGATCTCATAAACGGGTCCTTCACATTGAGAAATTTGTGGAAAAATCATGTCCAGTAGTATATTCTAGGGATGGACGTGAATCAATTTGGTTTGAAATTTAAAAATCGAACTAATATTAATCGATTTTAGTTTTTTCAACACACAATCAAACTAATCACTTAGTTAAACTAAACCAAACTAATCATAATTGGATTAGTTCGGTTTGGATCCAGGGTTCTACTATTTTAAAATTTAGCATGCATAATTTAAAGAAATTTAAAGTAAATGTCCAGTTCCAAAAGCCAAGATTCTCAACCACAGCAAACTGCTTAATCCTGAAAATAGTACACCAAACAAGAATACAACATTGTAGTCATCGATGAAGTCTTTCCTAGGAACAAGGGTGTAAACAGGAAAGATATTTGGGGACTCAACATTTCACTTGTATAGGAATTTAGGGAAAACCCTCTCTGGTACAAGAATGAAGGAACACTGTCCACCCAAGCCCTCCGAAAAAAAGAGTAATCAATACATGCAACTCAAATAACAACGCAAAAAAAAAATTAGCCCAAGTACAAATCATATACCCTCCTCCACATATGCCATCTCCTGTGAACAACACCAACCTCCTAGAAACAAATAATCAAACATTAAGTTTTATTTATTGAATTTGTTATAATAATATAGATTTATAATTTTATAAATTATATATTTATATATAATATTATAAATATATATTTTCGGGTCTATACGGTTCGATTTTTCGACTTGGTTCGGGTTGGCCCTGAACTAATTCAAAGTCAAACCAATATTATTGGTTTGATTTTTTTGAGACCTCGAACTAAACTAATTGCTTGTAAAATTCAATTCAACCCAACCTATAGAGGTTGAATTGGTTCGATTTTTAATTTTTCTAGATCATTTGTGCACCCTTACAATGGTCTACTTGGGTCATTACAGGGGGGCCATTGGCCCACTGGATCTTTTGTCAAATTTTATTTATATTTTTAAAAAATTTAATATTTTTTAAAATCTTCTCGCCTTAAATTTAAAGTTTGTTTTCTTAAATTATAAAATTCTTCCTTTTTGGTTTTTTGTTGTATGTTATTACTAAATTCTGGTATATGTATGTGAATCTTTTAATATTGTTATCAATTTGATGAGTATAAATTGTCTTAGATTCTTTTAATTTTGTTCATCAAATATTTGATTGTGTATTCCTTACTATAATTTTTGTGAATCTTGATTATGATTATATATTTTTTGTAAACATTTTGTGAAAAATTTATTTGAATATCTAATTTTGAATATTGTGATTGTATAATTATTAATATGTTATTATCTTTTACCATTAAATTTTAACTTATTGTGAAATATTTGATGAGAAATTTTTTTAGTAGACTTTTAATTTAATTATTTTTTATTATTAAATAAAAAACAAAGTTATTAATTTTGATACACCCTCTAAAAAGTTCTTGCTCCACTCTTGGGTGAAAGGAAGCTAAAATTATGCACACATTAAAGAATAAGTCACGCAACGATATACGTGATTCGGCACAATTTGTCTACATTTACAGGTGAAAAAAATAATCAACTATTACTATAATGTACAATTTCGAGACCGAAAATACTTCAAAATTCGACACTCACAACCTGAGTATTAAAACAAATCACATTTCTTCTCTCAAAGGTGACCCTGTGCCCTAGGTATTTTTTTACCTCTTCCTATATTTTTACCCCATTTATTTTACTCTTCACCCAAATAATTAGAATTATAGTCCTATTTAGAGGCAAATCCTAAAACTCTAGTCCCATATTATTATAAAACTCTACACATATTAAATTTTTTGTGGATTCATGACTTATTGTCACTCCAAATACATGTAAATAAAGTATTAATTATATGGATCAGCAGAATACAAGATATACACTTAACAATTTTCACCTTAACTTGAATTCTGCAAATCACTTTAAAAATAATCGGTGTCAATGTCAATTTTACCATCGTCGTCAATTTATCATATTCAAACCAGCATAACCTGTACCTCTACGCTGAGATGCTTGACACCTATTCGTTGAGGTGTCTGTCATCACTCCACCTATTGGCCGAAGTATAATAATTGTCAATTATTTGTCGAATTAGAAAATCGCTTTTATATTCTATTTTTCTAAATAACATCATAGTATTATATAATTCATAGGTTATTAATAATTGATAAGAAAAATAATAAAATTTAAAAAGATAAAATACAATGCATAATTTCTTGATACAATAATATCTAGAAATTAAGTAAAACAAAGCATAAAGTAAATTAATATAAATAAAAATAGAAAAAATGAATAAAAAATAAGCAAAATAAATATATAATCTTTTTAACACGTAAAAAAGACAATAAGTACTTAATTTTACGGATCCAAATCAGAATCAAATTGCTCTTTGTTAGTTCGGTTCGATTCTATATTATTCATGCTTTAATTTCAATTTTTAAAATTTTAGAACTGTTTAATATTTTTTAGTTCTTAATTTAGGTTGAAGCCCAATCAAATCCATTAACCAGGCCTGGCTCGGAAGGCCAATCTCCCTTTCATCCACGGCCGCAGTTCACTTACCTACCGTAGGTAAAAATCTAAGCCGTTGGATGATTCGAGCCCTAAAACATACAAACCCTAGAGCCCTATTTTTTGACACTGCTTTAAGAGAGCTGTCTGCAGAGAGAAGACCTACCTCCCAAGTGGTGCCGCGATTCTGAACTTCGTTAGAACTCAGTGAGTTGATTATAGCTTTCTTTTTGATTACCTCTCAATCGACCTGTTACTGCTCTTCTCTAATCGTACTGATCTAGGTTTTTTGTCACTCTTAATTTGTGTTTCTATTTCCACGCGACTTGTAAATCAAATGTATTGATGCA
>JAOTRH010487261.1:1637-24683 GCA_034768845.1 Heliamphora exappendiculata
CATAGTTAATTGGCACTGATGGTGTAACAGAAGTTGGTGCCATTTACAAGAGATATCGTGGATTTTTAAGTGAAGCATTTTCAAGTGCTGATGCATTTTTATTAAAAAGTGAGAATATCGATCTTCAATAAGTGGAATCATTCATTCATTTTTTGTTCTAGTGCCAATGGATCTGGATTTAAAAGCAAAAGCATTAGCACTCCCATAAAATCATGTCTCATACGCCGTGTTAGGATGATGTAACACTGTCATTTTGTCAACTTTTCGCAACCCTATTGGTCGACCACTCCTGATGGTGTTCTGAATCGTAGGATGATATTTTTGACAATTTGACCTAATTTCTACCATCAATCACTCACAAAACTCTTCAAAATACAAATACATCACCAACAATTCTAAACAAAATTATGTAATTAAATTTTTTTTGAGCAATTGAATTGATGTAATTCAAATTATAAACTTGTAGATAATTAAAAGGTATATTTATAATTTTATGTAAAAATTATAAATATTTATTGAAGTTATAAATTTATAATTTAAATAGTAAAATTTGTATTTATTAATTTAAATTTTATAAAATTGCAAGTGAAAAAAGTAGTACACATGTTCAATTTTTTTTTAAATTTCTTAATGAGTTATAAATAAAAATTAAAAAATAATTTCTTACAAACATTGTCAGAATTAAACAAACATGTACAACATGCATAAACTGCACAAGAGATACAAAGTGAGAAATTCCTTTGTGACCATACTAGATAGAGTCATTGCTTTAAATTAATAAAACCAACTTGATTAGTCATAAAGTAATTGAACAGAGCACTTCACATTACACCCAAAGTTCCCCTTCCCTACCTTCCCAAGTTTTGTTTTTTTTTCTGCTTTTTCATAATTTCTTTTCTTAAACAAAAAGAAAAGAATAAAATTAGCACTAAGGACTAATCCAAATAGTAACTCAAAGAAGAAGAAGAAGAAGAAGATGGGTCAACAAAACAAAACATATTGAGACCCAAATCACATGTCCAAAACCATATCCTAGAACCCCTCCTCATACATACAAATCACATCTTGCTATTAACTATAATTTCTTGCATTTTCTTCTAGAAGATTAGAAAGGGAATGTTCAATTGACGGTTATGCCCTTGGAACCACGAGGATATTACGATCGGGGTTGAAGAGTGTCAAGCGATCGGTGCGGCGGGACGGGAGTGGCAGCAGCCCACGGGTTGATGGGTATGGGCCGAGGGTGGACGTGACCCATGTGGTGGTGGGGGGTGGGACGAGGGCGGTGGAGGGCAGTCGATGGGGCCGAGGACGGCGGGACCGCGACACGCTCACATGAAGGGCACATGGTGAGGGTGGTGGGTGGGGTCATTTGCATGTAGAACTGTGGGGACAGTTTCAGAGCCCTTAGCTCCTGAACTTCCTTTTGTAACCTCCGGTTCTCCTCCGTCAGGTTCTCACAGCACCTCTTCAGGAATTCACAGTCAACCTCGGTCTGCTTCAACTTGGTCCTACAACGTTAACGCCGCCCGTTAACAAAATAATCCAGTTGCAGAGGGACACTTTTGTAATTTCAATATGAGTTTTTGCTAAATCGCCAAAAAAAACTGCAAGCCTTTCAAATTACAACAGATTCTGACACTTTTTTCTGTAGGTCTCACACCAAGTCGTGAGAGATGGGGGTTGTTTTGGCCAAACTTTTTGGTATTAGTTTTTAATTTTTTGATTTTAATTATAAATTATAAATTTTTTAAATATTCATAATTTTTATTATAATTTTTAATTATTTTTTTTATTTTAACTATAAATTAAAATCTTTACTAAATATTTATAACTTTGTTATAAGTTACCATTTATAAATTATTAATAATAATATTTCCAAACATCTCACCGTGCTTGAGAGATCTGTTCAAATTGAAAAAATAGTTTTGTTAAAAAAAATTTTAATTAAATAATTAAAATAAATTAATAAATTAAATTTTATGTTATATATTTTTTATTTTTAGTTAATATTTTAAATCTTTTAATAAGAAAAAAAAAACTAAAAATTTAAAAACAAAAAGAACATTAAAAATTAAAATAAAGACTAGCCATTTTTACCTTTACTACCGAAATTACCCTTGAAAAAAGAAAAATTAAAAAATAAATGAAAACTCACCTTGCCCTCCGGTTCTGAAACCAGACCTCCACCTGACGGGGTCTGAGACCAAGTCGCTTAGCCAAAGCCAGCTTTTGCTTCTGCACCCAAAAAAGCCCCAACTTCTAAGCAAAATAACCAAAAAAACCTCTGAAGTCTGAATAGTCTGAACCGCCATGGATGAGTAGTGAAGGATTATGTACTTACAGGGTTGAGAGTGCTGTGTTCTTTGAAGCTCTCTTCGAGAATCGCCGACTGGTCTTTGGAGAGGCGGAGCTTCTTCCTCGATGTGTCGCCGTCTTCTTCGTCGCTAATCCCTCGCGAAGAAGCCCTCTCGATCTCGATCTCGATCTCGATCTCGTCGCCGTTGGCCTCCCTCTCGCTTCTCTTCCCGCTCACGCTCGATAACGTGCTGTTCGGTGACGAGACTCCGGCTTCATCCTCGCAGTCCGCCGCCGTCGACGGCGGCAGCCGATTCACGTCGATCCCTCTCAGGAACGATCTGGTCTCGCCCCTGCTTGTCTCCGAGTTCCGATCTGCGTGTACAAATATACAGATGTGGATTTATTAGGTATTGAGATTTGAGAGCCTTTTTATTTTGCGAAAAATCAAATAACAGTTTCGAAAAGTTCATTTACTGTGAAGAATCTGAAGATAAAGCTATAGATCTGTTTAGAGAGGATCTTAGGAAGCCGGAAAGTACTTACATTATTGACTCTAGATTTAAGTAGAAGAGGATTCATGAGTCGTAGATAAACATATTTTGTGTACATGAATGAACACAAATCCCAACTGTACATTTTTTTTTTTGGGTGAAAATTCAAATAACAATTTGGGAAAATCTCATTTACTGTGAAAAATCTGAAGATAAAGCTAGAGATCTGTTGAGAGAGGATCGATGACAAAGATGAAACGCGAAAACACACACGCATACGCACGCAAATTAAAATAAAAGAGGTAAGGAAAAGGGAAAAAGAAAGATGGAAAGAAGAAAATTGGAAAAAGGAACACCTTTTCTTACTTGGAAGGAAAACAATTGGCCGGAGATCAAGCAGATCTAGAAGTTCCAAGAACCGGAGAAAAACGAGAGAGAGAGAGAGATGGAGAGATGGAGAGAAAATCCATACCGAAGGAAGGGAAAGTGTTGCTCCAGGAGGTCTTTTGAGCATCGAAAGGTGCCGAAGGAGAAGGAGAAGGAGAAGAAGAAGAAACCAAAGAAGGCATCAGATTCAACTGTAGTGAACTCCGATTCTCCGGAAAACTCAAACTCAGGCTCAAACCCAAGTCTTCCTTCTCCACCGTCATCTTCTTAAACACCTGCTTCTGCTTCTGCTTTTTTTTCCCCTTGCTTGTGTGAATGGAATCTCAGTTGAAAGAGCACGGGCGGCAGCGGGTAGATCGTGAGGTATTCTTGTTTGGAGAGAGAGAAAGTGAATGGGTGAATGGGTGAATGGGGTAGTTTAAGCCAGAAAAAAGGTTTAAAGTCTTGCAGATTTGAGCCTAGAAGGGGGGTCTAAGGAGTGGGGGTTATATAGCAATAGAAAGCAGATAATTAGTGGGTGAAGGGAAAGGTGGTTAAGTTTCAGCCCGGGAGAGTAATTTAACAAATAACAACCTGTTTGGACTAAATTGCAGAAATTTTGTTTTTTTTTTAATTTATTATTTTGTAATTAAATTTATTTATTTTTTTGAAGTGTTCCTATGACATGAACCGTAAAAAGCAAAAAAACTTAATAAAAAACTTTTAAAAAATTCACTAAAGATATAAATAAGCAAATAAGTGGAAAAAAAATCATCTTTTTGATTGATTGGTTAAAAAAAATAGAGCCTAGACATATGAATTATACTCCAAATTAAATATCCATTCTCTTATTAATTTAAATTATAATTTTTTTAAAAAAAAAATTGTTAAGTATTTTGAAATACTTTACAACTTTATTTATATAGTATTTTAATAAATAAAAAATTTAATACACATTAAGTAAATTATTTTTATTTTTTATCACCAAACAAAGATGGATGGCTATTATTTTATTCAAATTATTTTTTATTACAAAATTAAATAAGAGTGCAATACAAGTAATATCATATGGTGGCACTATAACTCTGAATAATTACTCTGATTTTATGAAAAATGTATGATGGATTCGAAATGTATTTCTTTTATTTAGTGGATGAACATAATAACACTCTACCATTACTGCTTTTAAAAGTATCTCATATCCTGAGATAAATAAATAAAATAAATAGTAAAATTTTAGATCAAATTAAAAGATATTAGTTATACAGTAAGATAAAAAATAACATAAAAATAATATATTTATATATGATAAAATTATGTAAGATAAATTATTTATACTATTTTTAGTTAGGATGAGATAAAAAGTTAAAGAATAAAATTATTTTTAATTATAGAATTAAGTAAGAAAATAACTAGATTGGAAATTCGAATCTTCATAATACTTACACTCCGTTTGGTTATTAATAAAAAAATAAAAAAATAAAATAATTATATTTTTTCTCATTTTTATTTGAATTAATAAAAGAGAAAAAAAATAATTTCTTTCCAATCTTATTTAGATAGTCTTTACAAAAGAAAATTTAAAAAATAGTACTACTATTTTACGAAAATAATCTTTTTCTTACCATTATTTTTTACTTTTTTTTATTTTTAAATGGCAATGTAGGTAATATAAAAATAACTAATTACTTAGAATTTTTTTTCTCCAAATCTCTCTAATTTAAAGATATTTAAAAAGAGAAGTTTGAAGAGATAAGTTTTTTCCTTTATTTCTCTTCAATTTTTTTTTATTTTTTTCCTCTTTGGTAAAACAAACAAGTAGGAGGAAGAAATTTTTTTTTTTTTTTAAATTTCTCAAACCAAACGAACTATTAATTTTCATGGTAATTTACGAAGAATTTAATTTGCTAACAAACAACGTACTAAAAAAATGTGGGAATCCAAATATTTTCCATTTTATCTCGATTTTTAATCGAATAAACAAACAAAGAATTTAATTGTGAGAAAAATTAATGCAATACAATTTCTAATTGTCAAAAATTTAACCGAGTCCTTGATGCATTAAAATTTATTGAATACTCTTTTCTTAAAAATTGTATTTTGATATTTTCACGAAATTATTGAGATAAAAGTACATAAAAAGTTTAAAATAAAATCGGGAATTTCAACTCATTTGAAACCCATCTAAAAAATTTAACAGTTTTGCATTTAGGCTGAAAAGATTACTCAAAATTGAAATTTTTGTGAATCAAATTAAGTGCGCTTTTGCCAACTCTAGTTTTTTTGGCTTTGTGATAAAAATATGAAAAAATTAACATGGTCCATTTGACAAAAAAGTAAAAAATTAAAGAAATTAAATTAAAACACAAATTCTTAATTATTCTATTCAAATTGTAATTATTTTTAAAATATAATAATATCCCTCAAGTATAACTTATTTATTACTACCATCAAAACAATTATATAGAAGTACAAAATTGTCCAATTTAAACAAAAAGTACAAAAATAAATTTTTCACTCAAACAACCAACTTTAAAAAATTTAACTTAAAAGCTAAGTTACCAATTAATCTACCTTGAACCAAAAAAATTAACTTTTTATCTAAAAACACAAAAAAAATAAAAAAAATAACTTTTAAACTAGTTGTCAATCAGGTCTGATCAGAAATTAGGTCCTGAATGACAATTTTAACTTTTTGGCTTTTTTGTTAAAAACGTCAAAATTTAAAATTGCGCGTTTAGCAAAAAAATCAAAAGTTAAAAAGCTAAAAAATCAAATTAAAACACAAACTTTCGTAATAATCTATTCAAACTCAAATTATTTTTAAAATACAATAATACTCTTTATTCATAACTTATTTATTACTACTATCAGTTACTATAATTGTTAGTATTAAATATATAAAAGGATAAAATTATCTATTTTAAACAAAAAATAAAAAAATTAACTTTTTATCTAAATAATTAATTTTAAAAAAATTAATTTAAAAATTAAATTATTGAACAATTTCCTTTAAATTTAACTTAACTTTTTAACTAAAAATATAAATAAAAAATAAAAAAATAACTTTTAAATTAATTACGGATCGACTCTGAATATGAATTAGGAAGATAATGGAAATTAATAAATTCTACTGAAGTTTGGAGGTGCACATTTATTAGCTTAGCTAGTAGACTAGTAGATCCGCATAATAATATTGTTTTGCCTCTTTTTCCTAGTAATTTAACCCAATTTATAGTTTGTTTTGTCCTTATGTCTAACTAGCTTGTTTTGGCCGTTGCCTTCTAGTCAACTTTTAAATATTTAAAATTTCAAACCTACTTTTTAATCTATCAACATTTGTATATATTTATTATCAAATCTAAAAAGCAAAAAGTATGACTTTTAAATCGAATTGCCAAACGAACCATTAGATAATCTTCAAGCTAGATTTAAAAGTTTTCGGTTTTAAGTGTTACTATATAATCATACATTTTGTTAAGCTTGTGAAGCTTAATTTGTTGGAGCTTCAATTCAACATTCTAACTTATTTTTAGTTTATGACCATGTTATTATTTCTTTTGATTGGGGATACATATTTGATCACTTATCGCACTATTTTATGCAGATGATCATGAACTAATTTTACATCAAGATACTCATTTTAAAGGACGATCAAAGTCCCATTTAGATAAAAGTTTCGTCAGTTGGTAAAAGATTCAATTTTCAAAACATGATATAAGAAAATGCTTTTTGAAAGAATTTTTAATCTTCAAATTGTTAAAGAGAAAATAAACATTTCCATTAAATGATGTGTGTCGTACTGCACAAAAAATAATTATTTATAACTTAAATTCAATTACTATTTGGTGGATCAATGGTCAAGACCAAGTATTATTCTAACGGAAATAAATAGGTTAAGTTACGATGTTCTCATATTAGTGTTTAAAATTATTTTGAAACAGAAAATCATTGCATGTATATCGAATAGAAGCTAAACTATTCACTCACACAGTATCTATTATGACTACAAGCCCTAGTGGACTTCCAAAGAGGATTAACGAAATTTAAACATGTCATAGATTATTTTTAGCGGCACGGGTTACCCTCACATTTATGTCATGTTTACAAAGAAATATTGCATAACTCGATACTTGCAATCACAAAAAATAAACATCAAAACCAATAATATTTACTATATAGAAAACACAAAATTTATTAAGAGTTATACACATCGAGTAAAAAGAATAGAATCTACAATCAAATATAAAGTTCAAACATCACTTGGTTAAGATTTCATCTAAAACCCTAGGAAAACTTCTAGCCGCTCATGAATGGAGATTGTAGAGGATTAAGATTGAGATTTACGTATCCCGTTCACACTAATCCATCTGGTCCGAGATGTCATCTACATGTGTCAACACAAGAAATGGGTGAGATGTCTCACCGATGACTTTACCGGTGGACCCTCTGACAATTGAATTTGTCTTTGTTTTCAGAGAGAGAATGGAGAGTAAATGAATTTGTAGAGTTTCTGCTTATAGGATTGAATGCATACATTTGCCTTCAGGTCTCGATGCTATTTATAGGGATAAATATATTTGACCCGCCTCCACGGTTCGACCCGAATAAAGCAAGTCGGACTGTCCTTTCTCTGTTCTCATTCCAACTGTTAGAGCCTGATTGTGACTTGTCAATGGTATCATGCCTTCATGTCTCTCTGCATGTTCTTTTTGTCATGTCAGACTGCGCACTTATCCCCAGGCCTTGTATGGTGTAAAGTCAACCACTCATGACACTCTACACTCTGCATTTTGTGGCAGTTGAGCTCCCCTCTTAACTCTACAACAGTGTTAGTAGGCTCAGACCTACAAACACTAAGCTCGGATGTAGATAACTCGAGATATGCTATGTTCGGCAACCCTTACCCGAGCTATCCAAGGTCATGTGATCTCAGGCTCCAAGCTAGAGACTACTCGAGGTAAGGAATCTCACAAAGCTAAACTATGCTCGGGCTGAGAGATCGAGCTAGGTTGGTCAATTACTCGGCCCTAGAAGCCGAGCTAGATCACTGTTTAGCCGACGTGGTTGTCTAGTTAATGGGATAAATATCCGACCTCCCTCAATGATAATGACGCGAGTTCTCGACCAACAGCGCTAATAGAAGATATTCTGAAAGAGCCTTCACCCTTCTTCACCTTATGTACTCACTAATTGGCGAGCCCTTCATGTCTTATTTTGAGTTTATTTATAAGCCTTCTCTCTCTTTTTTTTCTTTTTTTTGACGTAATCTTTAAAATTCACAAAATCTTGATTTTCGACTTCCGTCTAAACTCTTGTCCAAACACAAATTATTTTGTTGAAAATTGTCCGGACGCACGTCTGGACAAAGTTAGCTAGTGATTGTTTTTTTTATTATTTTCTTAATTTTATTGCACTTTCCTCCTTTTTGCTTTCTCCGGTGCTAACTCTGTAAATACTACGAAAACCACAAAAATGAGAATTTTACTAATGTAAATTGCGAGTTTAAATGGCATATTTAAGCACCTATCATCAAGCCTAAAAGATCTAGATGTCCTTCTTAAATATTTGTTTTATGTCTATTCTTCTTGGGTTATAAGAAATTTTCTTCATTTCTTTCTTTTAGCCCAACTTTTTGAGCTTTTGAGAGGATATTTTGTAGCTAGGCTTTTAAAGTATTTTAATTGGTTCAAATGGTCATTTCAACCATCTTTTGTATTGCCCATGGGAGTTCGTATTGGCACCACATTTGTATATTCTATTTTTCAGTATCTACTAATTAAATACGTACCTATCAAAAAAAATATCACCGCAATTTTATGGACGTAGTGATACTATTTCGGGTAAACATCATAAATCTTTTATTTTAAATAATTACATATTTTCCAGCCTATTTATTATTTTCTGTCATTAACACCATTCAATTCATGTAATGATATATATTTTAGTTACAGTTTGCTCAAATCTGAAAAAAGTCGTTTTGTCAATTCATTGTTGTAGCGCCCAGAAAATTGATCACAGGACTCGAACAAAAATACTGTAAAATTAATAATTAATAAATACATATAACTGCACTAGCCCACTCGATTTATGTGACTGCATGATTGAGTTTGATGGATTAAGTGAAAAAAATAAAATAAGTAAATTAATTATAATTTATATTTTTTTAACCCGTAATTAATCCATTTATAAGGAATAAATTAAGCATTTATTATTTTTATTGCTACCATTATATATTATGAATATTTTTTTCGGTGAGTATGTATTATAAATAGTATTATTAAAAATATCAAATTATTATTATTATTGCTATTTGTTATTCTTAAACGACTACGTTTGTTTTTAGTTATTTCTTGGCTTGCCGTATAAATGCCTTGTCTGGCAACTTAGTTTATCTTAAGGGTGATTTCGTGTCAAAAGATAATAAGTTAAAAAAATTTGGCATAAAGTCATTTTAAGACAAAATAAAAAACATACAATTAGAAAGTAGAAATTATAATTTTTTAAAATTTATTTTTACATAATTTCATATTTGATATAGATTTTGTTTGACAAATTTAAACGAGTAGATTTTACTTTAAAAAACAAAACAAAACAAAAAAATACTTAAAATTAAATTGCCAAACGAGGCCTAAGCATTTGTATAAAAAAAGATTGAACAAATTAATTTTCTTATTTTTAGAAACTGGTTTGAAGAAACTAATCTCAGAATTTTATAATATTTCAATCCATTAAACCGTTAAAATTACGGGTTAAAATTGTTTTAAAATTTTTTTTTTATCCTATTCATTAATTTCGATAAACAGTACAAAGTACGCGCTAAAAATGAATCGATTGAAAACAAATTCCCGAACCGTCTCAATTCAACCCTCCCACACGGTAGTTACTATACATCTTTAAACCATGGTAAAAGCTGGACATCTTTTACTACATATATGAAGGTGGGTACACTGTTCCCTTTGGCTTTTAACGGAGGTAGCTTCCCCACCCACTTGCCCATATGACTTTCCTGACCATGCAGCATGCACTAATGTACCCCTTTTTATCTTTACTATTGACTCATCAAAGTTATCAAACCCCCATAAAAAAACTATCATCTTAAAAATTAAGTATGCGTTTGGCCTCACTTTTAAATCAAGTTTTTTGACATTTTTCACTAAAAAAAAATCACTTAATTTGGGTTAACCAAAAAAAAACTAAGCTTTTTCCACTCTTTTTCTACAAAAAAAATCATGATTTGACGCTTATTTTTTAATAAAAAAGTCAAAAAATAAAAAAAAAACTAAAAATTACTAAAAAAAATCTAATCCAAACACTGACTAAATAAATCTCTCAATTGAAGAAATTTGAAAGAAGAAAAATGAGAATTACTAATATTACTAAATAATGACTAATAATATGGTCTCGTTTGACTACTTGACTTAAAGTTAAGTTTTTTGTTTAAGCGCTATAAGCCAATTAGTCGTTTAGTGAACCATAGGAGTGACTTTAAATCAAAAATAAATAAGCCAAAATATTTTTGCCTTAAAGTGGCTAAGTCAAAGACAAAAAGTTTTGAGTAGTTCCGGATTACTATGTATATGATGCCACGTAGTATTCTTGACTAATAAATAATCGCAACTCACACTATGTGTGTCATACTCCACCCCAGAAATAACTATATGACCTATCTTCAGTAGGATGAGACATATGTAACAGCTAACCGGTGCTTATAACTAATAAATGTAGCATAATAAAATAACAATCTCATTCTTCTATACAAAAATATTAATTCAGATCCCTCCAAATAACAATAGATTAAGCCTATGTTTGGCCTAACTTAATTTAAAAGTTAAATTTTTAAAAAAACTAACCGGTTTGGCCAAATATGACTTTTTTTTGATTTTTTCTACATATTTTTACATCTATTTTTTACAAAAAAAAAAACTTAAAAATCTTTTTAAAAAAAATTAGTCCAAACATAAGCTAAATATACTAAATTTTATCTCATAAACATACAACCAACGTGAATTTTTATTTATTTATTTATTTATAGAAACACGAGAGATAACAACTTATACAAATACTTATGTCACTCTTTAACCTACTCTTCTAAACATAAAAATCTAGACTAAGCAGTAGACCACGTTCTTTTACTCACCTAAAAATGAAACACTGTGGAGGTGTGAGCTATCAATTTGCTCAGTGAACACACAATCTCAAAATAAAAAAGAATAAGCTACAATAAAAAAAAATGCGTAATTACAACATACTATTACACTTTATATCCACTAATAGTTTTAGCACCAAGATAATATGTATAAAATATGCATGTTAAGTACTGTGCATACCATAATGCCTCTTATGAGCACCTCAAGCTTCTAGTTAATCTGTAATTTTAGCAAAAATAAACTCTTCTAATCAAGAATCATACACTTATAGCGATATGAGTACCGCAGATCGATATTAACTATATTAGCATCTCGAGCCAAAAAATCTACATATTATGCCATTATATACGCTAATGAATGTGTTTAGGAATTGAATATTACAAATCAATTTCATCTCATTCACTTCTCATAAAAATATCACAGTTGAAAAAATAAAAAATAAATCCACAATATCCATGAATCGCAACAATACTCAAATCAAATCACATGGCAATTTTAAATAAAATATTGCTCAACATATAATTTAACCTTTTTACATGATGAAAAAATATACCCACATCAGATTCAGAGTTGATCACAAAATTACTTTTTTAGATGAAATAGCAGTATTTATTTTTGTCTTTAAACTTAACATATCATAGTCAAAGTGTTACAATTAAATAAACAAAATGATAAATGAAATATTATGAATGTATTCAAACATGCCCAATAATTAGATTGCAATAATTGTATATCTTCATAATATGAGTTTGACCGTAGTGTCAACATTAAGACCAATTTATGGTTACTTTTAAATATAAACAAATTATCAAAACTATCATAATCAGCTCCAAATAAATAATTAAATCGTATTTATAAGGAAGAAAAAAAAATCTGTTCTTCCGTCCCAATTCCTTTTGTTTTTCAACAGTGGCTTTTTTTTTTCTTTGTTTTCATTATATGAAATAAATAATTATTGTGAGATTCATATAAAAAAATTTAAAAAAATTTAACTTTACAAATTAAAAAAAAGAATCATTAGATTAGATAATTGTTATTAATTGTTATTTATTTGTTATATGTAATTTATTTTTGTGATTTTTTTATTAGAAATTTGTCATTTATTTAACTAAATAGATTATAAAAAATTATTCTAAACATTTATTTTGTGTTTTTATTATATTGTATGAGTGGTTTCTTTTATTTGTTATTTATTTTAAACTTTTAAAATCTATACATAGTATTTTTTTTATGCGTACAAAATAATTTTTAAAATCTATGAAACCGTAGTTCGAAACTGAACCAATCCGATTTTCATTAGTTTGGTTTAATTTAGTTCTACAAAATGATTGAATTAGTTCTGAGTTAAAAAAATTAGAACCGATCAAAATTTGTTCGGTCATAAATTTAGTACGAAACCGAACCAAATCGACCCATACGCACCCTTACACAAAACTACCATCAATAATTATTATTATTTATTTTTATTTATTATTATTTAGTTTCTTCTAAAATAACCCACTTACATAAAAATATTACTAAACAAATAAATAGGTTGAAACGGATCTCACAATGTGGGTCATCTCTTGTCTCCTAACCACTCAATTAAGATGAATCATCATATCTCTACTGTAAAATTTATCGTTACGATATTGAATAGGAATACCACGTAAAATTATCACATAATATTCTGAAAGTACCAAATAATTACTCAATAATACATGTGGTGGGATGAGGGATCACATTCACACCTTGTCCAGTCCTGCCCTATTGCGTTTACATTGGCTATTTAATGAATGCATAATTTTTTCATGAATGTTATATTCAAATAAAATAAATATGATCTTATAAAATATGAAATATAATTTTACTGTTAATTCTATCAAGACTAAATAGTCAAAATTTTATAAATATATCTGTTAATCACGAGCTACAGAACCCTGAGGGGTAGTATAACTGGGCCTTAGGTTTGCTATTCAATTATCACTGGTTCAAATTCCTTCGGAACCACTAGAGATTTGTCTGGCTATTAACATCAAGACATTTGGTTATTAACATCAAGACATTGGGATTAATCGAAATGCGCACAAACTGACTTGGACACTCTGTTATTAAAAAAAATAAAAAATCACGAGTTACTAGGTGGGGATAAAAGTTTAGTTAATATAAAAAATTCTTACGTTAACAAATACAGTTTTAAAGATGAAAGGTACTATTTTTATAAATATTAACATATTTTATACAAATATTTATACATTATTTATTTATAACAGCGAAACCAATAACTTGGCTCGAGAGTGTCAAAATTACACAAAATAAGTACAAAAATAATTGACCAAAAATTTACTGAAACTTATGAGTCTTCTTTTTTGTAGATCTTAAAATAATAAAATACTTTTTAGTATTGTGAACAGTAGTCAAAGTAATTTAAAGCTAAAAACTGATTCTAGATTTTTGCAATCATTATTTTTGTAATCTTGTTTAGGTTAAATTTTTTTATTGAGTTAGAAAAATATGATATTTATGTGCTTTAATTTAATTAGTAGATTTATTTGTTAGAAATTAAAAAGTAAAATAATCATTTTAAAGTGAAAATTTTAATAAAATAATAAAAAATATATCATGTTAAAATTTATGTACGAGCATAATTATTTCTAAAATTTATGTGCATGCATATGAATATTTATAAAATGTTTTTAAGAAGATTTGAACTTTGGCTGCACTGTAAAAAATACTTTAATAAAGATATTATTTTAAATATTGTAGCATGTGTCAATCATATATTTTTATTAGGTATAATATAAATTGTACCATTGAGCAATGGTTAGAACATAGTTTTAAAGAATCATAACAATATATGTACTATTTGTGATGATTATGTAGCCAATTTTTGTGTCCATAGAACAATGACCTAGTAGTCTTGTTTGGATAGATAGCTTATTGATTTATTTAGTTTATAAATAATTAAATAAGTAATTTTATTTAGTTTGTTAAATAAATAAAATTTAAGTTAATAAATTAATAAATAAATAAGTTAATAAGTAATCTTTTAAGTAAGATTTAAACTAAATATTATTACTTATTTAAATAAATAAATCACTTAAAAATCAAGATAGCCAAATGAAGTTGCTTAAATCTAATTTTGTTTATTTTACAATAAATAAATAAGCAAATAAATTAATTATCCAAACAGGCCATTATAGTTAGAAAAAAAATTATATTTTGTCCTTTCTTCTATTGGTTCAAAAATAAATTATGATCATATATTATGTGAGTTTCACGTTAAGAGTGATAGACTTAACACAAATGCGACCCAAATTTGTTTAGGATCATAAAAAAATGAACAATGAAAAATTACTTTGTAAGAAAATGCATTTTTTACCCCCACCACAGAGAAAAAAATTTAGTAAATTTTTAAATATTATGTGATATTATTTATATAATATTTTTAATAAATAAAAATATAAAATTAACATTAAATAAATTATTTTTATTTTTTACTTATTTAATAAAAATAAACTAATATATTATTTTATGTTAATATTTTTTATAATATAATTAAATAAAAATATTATATAAGTATATCACGTGCTACTTTGGTAGTATCGAATAATTACACGGAGCTATTGCGGGGACGAACGGCTAAGATTGGATCAATCATAGGAGTGGGGTCATGTTCACCTGGTTCAAGGACATGCCAGATAAGGTTAGACAACCATCAAATCAGGAGTGATGGCTATGATTGGAACAGACGAGTATATTTGCACAAACTTTTAATGAACCCCAACACCACTTGGCCGACATAAAAATTATGACATTAGCCATGTTAGGTTAGCCTTACTTATTTATTTATTAATAAATAAGTTAAAAAATATTTAAATTATTTTATTTAGCTACTTTACCTATTTATTTTATTTATTTATTTATTTATTTATTTGGCTATCTAAATAAGTTTATTTATTTATTTACTTATTTATTTATTTATTTATTTAGTTATTCAAACGAGTTTATTTGATTTATAAGTCAATTTAATTGTTTATTTAACAACCCAAATGAGTTTATTTACTTATTTAATTATTTACCTATACAAACGAGCTTATTTGCTTATTTAATTTTTGACTTATTTGGTTACTCAAATGACGTGACTTATTTTTTGACTTATAAGCCAATAAATAAATAAGCAAAATTACCCAAATGGGACCATTATTTAACTAATATTTTAATAAATAAAATTATATAATATATATTAGTTTTTGTTTATCAATTTGGTTTTAAGCTAATTTTTTTTATTTTAAATTACTTTAAGTTAAAAAGTCCAAAAAAAAGTATTTGATTGAAAAAATAGTGACTTTTAAACCACCAAAAGAAACAAATAAGCTTAATGTGAAATTTCATAGTTACCATTCAGCCTAAATGAGCTGGGGTGTGAACGTTTAATTTAAATTTATTTAATTTTATATGTAGAATGATAAAATTAAAAATTATTATTAAAAAAATTAAAAAACCTAAAATTAATAGGCTTAAAGCTGAAAGTTAAAAAACGAATTCTTTTCGCTTTTTGAGTTTAACGCCAAAAGTTAAAAGGTCAACTTTAAACCAATAGTCAAACAAAGGCTAAAAGAATTATCTTTTTATATTTACTCGATAAATTTTGTTGAATATTATGATCACATGTGCAATATTTTTTACTATATAATTTAATAAAAATATTACGTAAATAATATCACAAAATATTCCAAACTACTTGAATAATTTGCTCTAACGAGTGGTTTGGATAATGATCTCATGACCGACTACATTAAATGAAGACTTGGAATCCTAGGTGTTTGTTTGGTATCGTTGTAAATTCCCGATTTTCTATTTTGGTTATAAGAATTTATAAATATATTTTTATTTATTTTATAAGAATTTAACACAAAGATTATATTTGATGTGAGTATATATGCATGTATTGTTGAAAATTTATTGGGCTTGGGATAGCTAAATTGAGTTGAAACAATGGAGAATTTTGTAAAAGGAAATTCAGTGCCTACAACGCTGTTCGTGGATTTTGTCGAACAAAAAATGTAGTCTGAGAAGGAAAATTACCAGAGTTTCAGTTAAATTGATCAGAATAACACTCTAATAATAAAGTCAGTAACTATAGTTAATATATATATATATATATATATATATATATAGAGAGAGAGAGAGAGAGAGAGAGGGAGAGAGAGACTCAATATAACATACTTTGTTTTGGGTATGATGGTTCTATTTATAGAGTTTAAATGTTATTTATCATCCATTGATGCTTAAATTTTAACTTTACCTTCGTGAATGATTGACAATGTAATCAATAATTTTTTTGCTTTGTTAGTCGTAGCGAACTCGAAATAAGATTTAATGTATATTTAATAAAGTTGGTGTGTTTACAGTTGATCGACAAGTGTAGATGAACAACAATGTACGTAAGTGGAATCGTCTCTAAAGTGATAGCAGGCTTTTCAAGCGTGGCAGAGTTAATAATTTAATTCAAAAGGGCACTAATTATTTCTTGTTCGATGTTGTTCCGTTTTGTAACACCTCGACCCTTTACATAGTAACGATATTATCCGCTTTGGGTAAAAACTCTCACGATTTGGTTCTTCCCAAGAGGACCACCCATCCTTGCATTGCTCCCGCCCAAACACGCTTAACTGCGAAGTTCTGCTAAGATTTCTTCTACCTAAAAAAAGGTCTTGTTGAATGTAAAGTTCTAAAAATTTTCTTTTATAGTCCAAGAACTCCTTCTCCTTTTTTGATGTGGGATACCAAGATATCACACGCTTAGTTCATGTGTAAAAATCAACTTTGAACCTTTTTACTTAAAATCTCAACAATCAATAATAACGAAGCTACTTTTTATCTATATATTGACGACTTAAAAGACACGTGCTAACTAAATTAACTTTTACTTATTTAACTTAAAAAATATTAAAAATAAAAAACTTGGATTAAGCACATATATATATATATATATATATATATATATATAGAGAGAGAGAGAGAGAGAGAAACTCAATATAGCATACTTTGTTTTGGGCACGATGGTTTTACTTATAGAGTCTAAATGTTATTTGTCAATTGACGCTTAAAATTTAACTTTACCTTGGTGAATGATTAACAATGTAATCAATCATTTTTTGCATTGTTAGTCATAACGAACATGAAATAAGATTTAATGCATATTTAATAAAGTTGGTGTGTTTACAGTTGGTCGACAAGTATAGCTAAACAACAATGTACGTAAGTAGTATCGTCTCTAAATTGATAGTAGGCTTTTGAACAGTGGCGGAGTTAATAATTTAATTCAAAAGGGCACTAAGTATTTCCCGTTTAATGTCGTTCCATTTTGTAATACCCCGACCCATCACATAGCAACGATATTGTCCGTTTTGTGTAAAAGTCCTCACGATTTTGTTCTTCCAATGGGGTTACCCATCCTTGCATTGCTCCCGCCCAAGCAAGCTTAACTGCGAAGTTCTGCTAGAGTTTCTTCCACCTGGAAAAAGATCTCGTTGACTATAAAGGGTCTAAGATTTTTCTTTTATAGCTCAAGAACTCTTTCTCCCTTTCCGATGTTATATATCAAGATATCACACGTTTAGTTCACATGTAAAAATCAACATTTAACCTTTTTACTTAACATCTCAAAAATCAATAATAACGAAGCAACTTTTTACTTAGATATTGGCGACTTAAAAGACATGTGCTAACTAAATAAACTTTTACTTATTAACTTAAAAAATATTTAAAATAAAAAACTTAGATTAAAGATATATATATATATATATATATATATATATATATAGAGAGAGAGAGAGAGAGAGAGAAACTCAATCTGACAGACTTTGTTTTGGACACGATAGTTCTATTTATAGAGTTTAAATGTTATTTGTCATCCATTAATGCTTAAAATTTAACTTTATCTTCGTGAATGATTGACAATGTAATCAATCATTTTTTGCATTGTTAGTCATAGCGAACTTGAAATAAAATTTAATGCATATTTAATAAAATTTGTGTGTTTACAGTTGGTCGACAAGTGTAGCTGATCAACAATGTACGTAAGTGGTATCGTCTCTAAATCAACCGTGGCAGAGTTAATAATTTAATTCAAAAGGGCACTAATTATTTCGCGTTTAAGGTCGTTCGTTTTGTAACATCCTGACCCTTCACATGGCAACGATATTGTCCGCTTTGAACAAAAGTCCTCACGATTTTGTTCTTCCCAGGGGGTCACCCATTCTTAAATTGCTCCCACCCAAGCACGCTTAACTGCGGAGTTCTGCTAGGATTTCTCCTACCTGAGAAAAGGTCTCGTTGAATATAAGGATTTAAGATTTTTCTTTTATAGTCCAAGCACTCATTCTGCCTTTTCGACGTAGAATACCAAGATATCACACGTTTAGTTCATGTGTAAAAATCAACTTTTAACCTTTTTACTTAAAATCTCAAAAATCAATAATAATGAAGCTACTTTTTACCTATATATTGGCGACTTAAAAGACATGTGCTAACTAAATGAACTTTTACTTATTAACTTAAAAAATATTAAAAATAAAAAATTTGGATTAAGGATATATGGATATATATATATATATATATAGAGAGAGAGAGAGAGAGAGAAACTCAAATACAACATACTTTGTTTATGGCACGATAGTTCTACTTATAGAGTTTAAATGTTATTTGTCATCCACTGATGCTTAAAATTTAACTTTACCTTCGTGAATGATTGATAATGTAATCAATCAATTTTTGTATTGTTAATCATAGCGAACTCGAAATAAGATTTAATGCATATTTAATAAAGTTTGTATGTTTACAGTTGGTCGACAAGTATAGCTGAACAACAATGTACGTAAGTAGTATCTTCTCTAAATCAATTGCAGGTTTTTCAACCGTGGCAAAGTTAATAATTTAATTCAAAATGACACAAATTATTTCCCGTTCAATGTCGTTCCGTTTGTAACACTCCGACCCTTCACATGGCAACGATATTGTCCGTTTTGGATAAAAGCACTCACGATTTTGTTCTTACTATGGGTCATCCATCTTTACATTGCTTCCACCCAAGCACACTTAACTGCGGAGTTCTGCTATAGTTTTTTTCACCTAGAAAAATGTCTCGTTGAATGTAAGAGTCTTAAGTTTTTATTTTATAACTTATGAACTCCTTATCCCTTTTCGATGTTAGATATCAAGATATCACACGTTTAGTTCATATACCTTTTTACTTAAAATCTCAAAAATCAATAATGGCGAAGCTACTTTTTACCTATATATTGGCAACTTAAAAGACACGTGCTAACTAAATATACTTTTACTTATTAATTTAAAAAATATTAAAAATAAAAAACTTGGATTAAGTATATATATATATATATATATATATATATATAGAGAGAGAGAGAGAGAGAAACACAATATAACATACTTTGTTTTGGACACGGTGGTTTTTTTTATTGAGTTTAAATGTTATTTGTCATCCATTGATGCTTAAAACTTAACTTTACCTTTCTAAATGATTTTGTATTGTTAGTCATAACAAACTCGAAATAAGATTTAATGCATATTTAATAAAATTGGTGTGTTTACAGTTGGTCAACAAGTATAGCTGAACAATAATATACGTAAGTGATATCGTCTCCAAATTGATAACAGGTTTTTCAACCGTGACAGAGTTAATAATTTAATTCAAAAGGGCACTAATTATTTCCCGCTTGATGTAGTTCCGTTTAGTTCATATGTAAAAATCAACATTTAACTTTTTTACTTAAAATCTCAAAAATCAACAATAACGAAACTACTTTTTACCTATTTATTAGCGACTTAAAAGACACTTGCTAACTAAATGAACTTTTAATTATTTGACTTAAAAAATATTAAAAATAAAAACTTCAATTATATATATATATGGAGAGAGAGAGAGAGAAACTCAATATAACATACTTTGTTTTATGCACGATGGTTCCATTTATAAAGTTTAAATGTTATTTGTCATTCATTAACGTTTAAAATTTAACTTTACAATTGCTAATGATGACAATGTAATCAATTATTTTTTTTGTATTGTTAGTCATAGTGAACTCAAAATAAAATTTAATGCATATTTAATAAAGTTGGTGTGTTTACGGTTGGTCGTTACGTATAGTTGAACAATAATGTAAGTAGTATTGTCTCTAAATTGATAGCAAGCTTTTCAACTGTATCAGAGTTAAGAATTTAACTTAGAAGGGCACTAATTATTTTTCACTCGTCGTAGTTCCGCTTAGTTCATATGTGAAAATCAACTTTTAATCTTTTTACTTAAAATCTCAAAAATCAACAATAGAGAAATTAATTTTTACCTATATATTGGCGACTTAAAAGACGTATACTAACTAAATCTACAAAATCAACAATAATGAAGCTACTTTTTACCCATATATTGGCGACTTAAAAGACATATGCTAACTAAATGAATTTTTACTTATTTAACTTAGAAAATATTAAAAATAAAAAACTTGGATTAAGGCTAAATTTTAAGAATTAATTGTTATCTCTAATTTTAGAATAATGCATTTTTTAACTGTAATAAAGTTCAATTAAAAAAAGTCAATGCGCTCAAATTTCGCAAAATTAAAAAATAGAAATTCAAAATAACTTGTTAACTTATTTTGGGGTTTTCCATTTTTTTTAGATTTTAATTATTTAATTTTTCAAATTTAAAATAAATAAATGAACCATTATCCCATCATAATTTATCTGAATTTTCATCACATCCCTCTATTATTAAATTGGGGGACACGGACTCACAGTAACAGATGTGTGTGTATAACACCGAATAACTCCTCCACACCCCTGTCTTCTGAAAAATCTTTTTTCCGGAGCGATTAGCACGAGGGAGAGTGTTGGACAATGCAGCCGCTTTTTCAGCCTTTTCCGTAGATAAAAGCTTGCCTATAATAATGTTGGCTTGCTAAGGCCCGTTTGGCAACTTAGCTTATGTTTGAACTAAAAAGTTTAGAGATTTATTTGCTAAGGCCTGGTTTGGCAACTTAGCTTATTTTTTATATATTCTAAAAAGTATACCTATTAGGACTAAATTTTAAAAAATCACTAAAGGCAAAAAAATTAGAGCTAAAAAGCCTGCTTAAATTGGTTTGAAATTTTTTTTTACTAAAAACTAAAAGAAGCCATAAAAAACATTAATCTAAATACAAACTTATATTTAAATTAGATTTTTTATTTAAAATTATTTTAAATAAGTAAAATTGGTAAACGGGATGATTTTAGGCCAAAAGGCAGCTTGACTTAAAGTATCTTTTAAGTCAGAAGAAAAAAAATAGCTTACAACTGTTTTAATTTTTTTTAGAAAAATTAAATTATTTTATACTCAATATAAATATTATTTGATAGATATTCACTAGTAGATTTTAAAAATATAATTTTTATAAAAAAATTAAATTTTTATAATAAAAATTATGATATTTTGAAAAAATATGTAAAGAGTTTATGTAAAAGGAAAAAAAGCTAAAGGTAAAAGCTTTTAGATTGCCAAACTAGTTTTTTAGTTCTTTAAACTTTAAATAAAAAAACAAAAGAAAATCAGTTTAAAACCGATTTAAAGTCAAGCCAAACAGACCTAAAACCGACCTTATCAGCACGTGTACTCACGCGCCTACCGTTTGAAAACGATCACCAGCTTAACAATGCTGTGAGGTGAATTACACATTTAGGCTTTTTTTTCTTATTTTTTGTGAATTTTTTATTTTTAGTAATAATGTTATATTTTCAGAAGGTCTCAACGAGACAAAAAAGCAAAAGTATAAAAAATTAATCAATGAGATAAAAAATTCACAAGAGATTAAATAAGTAATATAAAATTTAATTTATTGGCTAATTTATTTTTTATCGTATAAAAGAATTTTTTAAGTAAGAATTTTTTATATTTTACTTAAAAAATTCTTTGTTAAACTCGTCTCGTTAAAATGAGTAAAAAAATATAATAATTAAATAACAAAATATTACTAAAAATAAAAATAAGTAAACCTTTATTTCAAACGAGGCTGACCTTGGTTATTTTTGACAAAAGGAAAAGGTAAAATGTAAGAACCGAATAAGCCAGACTTAGATTTAATTATTTTTTTATTCAGAATTTATTGACAATTTTCTTTGATACTTGAATTCTGTTTAAGATGCCTAAAAAATTTAAATTATAGAGGTTTAGGCTGTTTAATATTTACAAAAAAAAAAACCGAAAAGAAAAAAATAAATTATTTGGCATCATTTTAAACGTTATATTTTTCGTTAAAATATCTAATCGGTTTTTATTTTTTTCTTTTAAACTTGTATTGTTTGCAACTACTTTTTATTTTTTTATCTTTTAAAAAGAGAGTTGAATCTTTAATTAAGAATATTATAAGCTATTTTATTAAAAATAATATATTTATTAGAATGTGGATAGAACTTTTCTTTTAAAAAAATTTAAAATTAGTATACTTATTTAGAATGTGAAATAATGCAATTTAAAAGTTAGTTTTTAAACAAAATAATTGACTTTTAAGTAGCCAAGTTGCGGATCACAAAATTTTAATTTTTTAACTAAAAAATTAAAAAAAATAAAATTAGGTAAAAAAGTCAAAATGTACAGTTGTACCATCCAGTAATTTAAATAAAATATTATTTTTTTCAAGCTTTTTTGGTGAAATCTAAATAAAAACCTGTGGCGCGTGTACTGACGCGGGGTGATGGAG
>JAOTRH010487282.1:0-24678 GCA_034768845.1 Heliamphora exappendiculata
TGCTCCACTAACTTGTCGGTGTAGATCTTGGTAATAACCGTAGAGAGTGTAGCTGGAAATTGGATGCGAGAGGATTTAAGGAAGAGCAAGAATTTGTAGTGGTGAATGAATGTTGGGAAATAACTGCCCGTGCACAATGATTAAGAAAATAAGCACGACACAAAGAAATTTTACGTCCACAACTCACACTAGGGTTTTACTATATTCTAACTAAAGAGAAAAATATATTAGTTGCAGCTAGGGTTAGCTTGCAATATATACTTTATGAGTTTTGCATCAACAAGTTAGACTAATACCCTTTTTCTACCTTTCAACTCGGGGCAATGGTGGAGCCAATGTACCAGGAGGGACACGTGCCTTCTATCACTTTTTTTTATGTATACTATTATCTATTAAAAAACAAAATTATGTATATGCTGCATTCATATAATTTATAAAAAATGTATAATTTGTTTAGTATCCCTCTTAAATATAAAATTATTCTATTATTTTAAATTTTATAGAAATATTTGCAATCAAAAGTCTTAAAATGAGAATTTTTGAAAAATAACTCTTTTAAAAATTTTACTTAGTTCGAATTTTTATTTGGTTTTTCTAATTACAGATTTTATTCATTTGCTACTCATGAAAAAAGTTTTAGTATACAATAAAATATCATTTGTTATTGAAATATTATATAAATTATAATATTCTTAAAAAAATAAATTACAAAAATTGTTGAGGCGTTCAAATATTACAAAACATTCAAATGAGCAAAGCAAGTCAATTAAAAATAGTTAAGCTAACACTATAATATTTTAGCAAATAAATAAATATTAAAGTTTTTGCCTTAATTATCAAAGTTTTTTGTAAAAACATAAGATTACAAATTTTTATACTTATTAATAATTGTTTAAGTTTTAGCAATATTTGGTTAGAAAAAAATTAAGATTTTACGCTTATTAATGCCCCTTCTAAACTAAATTTTTGGCTCCGTCGTTGCCTGAGCGCACAGTTCCTAGGTATGGGGTAGCACCCCCTGAAACTCCCTTCCAGCTCGCTATAGAGTTAGATATGCAAAGTCGTGTGCAGTCCAGTAAGCCTGAGTCCATTTCTAATTAGGCTTCACAACCCTAACACTGAAGTCTTGGAATTGAGTCTAAAATTCTTCTTGAAATAATCAACTTGTTTCTTTCTTAACAAGCATTCAGGCCTTGCCAGCATCTTTGTTGAGACTTAGAGGGTTTGATGTTGAACAATTGAGAAACTGAATGCACAGGATATTTGAGATTCCACCATCAATACACAATATGTTTTCATTCTTGAGAAAGTCATGTAACCCAGAGCTCAAGTCCCATGCCATGTCTGTCTTGGAGATTTGAGCAATTGATGCATCTACACATGGTATTGGATTAATACCAATTTAAAAATTCATGAAGAAATTAGAAAAAAAAAGGAAAATAAACTGTTGTTACATACTGTATTGGCTGATATTAATATTTATTAATGTACCAGTTGACAGTAATATTATTTTTTAGCACAAAAGTAATATATTATATTTATTAAACAAACGCCTCTTTAAGGAATTTTTTCAGTAAATTCCAATGAATTGGTCTGATGGCCAAGTTTTGAGACTTAGAGATTTGCTCTCTATTAAGTTCCAAGTTTAAAACTTTTTAAAGTATTTTTAATTCTTTGGTGTAGTCCATATTAGACTTTATCTCGATTTTAATTGGGACCTCCACAAGTAAACGGTGAAATTAGTCCATGAGAATTAATCAATGTGCGCATAAGCTGGTTCAAGACATCTTGAGATATCAAAAAGACAAAAGATTATTTTTCAATAAATCCTTTTGTAAGAATTAGGTAGAAACTACATTGTGAAATAATGACATTAATGTGTGGCTTATAGTGATCGATTTTTACTCTTTGTGATTTGTCAAGTTTTTTTAGTCTATTTCATAATTTAAAACGAATGAATCCATATTAAACTGTTTATAATGTAGATCATACTCCAATTGAATTGAATCTGGACCAATCATTTTAAATTATGGATAAATTTTATAAGTTTGTAACAATACTAATTTAAATAATGCCTCCTTACATTGAGACTCGTAAAACTTCTTGCGTAGGAAGTTTAGTTTTTTCTTGTGTAGATGTCATTTTCTCTCTCTTTTTGTGAAGACCATATCTTGATTGACTCGACGTACTTTCTTGATCAACTTTATTTCGAACATTCAATGTATTTAAGTCTCCTTAAGTCTTTCAGTGAATTAAAATAGCATCCTATGCAATATATAATTAAGAACGTTTTTTTTCAATTTAGCAATTCGGTTGGATTACAAGTACCACCACTAGAAGAACATGGACCTTTACCCAGCCAACAACACAACAGTAATCCCAAAAAGGGGTAATTATTCATTGCCCCAGGAACACTTAGGTTTTCAATGTTCTTAGAAGTTACACGATCACGTGAGACTCACTCACAAAGCTCACATGGCTCGAAAATATTAGGATACTACGCTATCATACCCAGCTCAAACAATGAATAATTTTTGAAAAAGTCTATATACCCAGAAAAAATCTTCAGAATTTTACTTCGAAAGTGATTTATATGGTGTAGATTCATATTTAATAGGACGTAGAACATACTCCAAATAAATCTTAACCATTTACTTTAAATTTTGAATAGTTTTCTAAGTAATTTTTCTAAATTCACAGCACTACAGATAATTTACTGATAATTTTTACTCAACAAGGGAGAACTTGAGGTAAAACTTCCATTGGTTAATAAGATCACTATCTGGACATGAGTGAGCCAACCACCCCAGCAATGAGAGTGGTAGGATCTCCAAGAACTGCGGAAACAACAAACTGGACGGCCAAGGCAGCCATCTCGCAGCATTTCTTGACTTTTCCCTTGGTTTTCTGCTGGTGGTGGGTCTGAAGTGTAGCTCTGAGGCTGGGGATTCTGGCCTCCACCGGTTTCCGCCCGTTCACCTCCCGCCCCACCACCGACATCTCGTGCCAGCTCTCCACCAACATCTCCTTCACGCACGCGACGTGCAAGTTGTACTTCTTGCACTCCGACCTGTAGCTCCAGCTCCTCCCCTTCCTCCCACACCGGTGGCACGCAGCGCTCACCTGTCCCGAATTTTAATAAAAAAAAAAAAAAAAAAAAAGTGTCTAGAGACAATACATTTTAAACTGCATGAATTATTGCACACTCATAAGTACGGTAGTAATAAGTTTTCCCACACCAAAATGTTAATGTGCGATCGATTCACCGGATTTATCAATGCGCAATTATTTGATTTAAGTAGCTATTGATGCTTCTTTTTATTATTTTGAATGTGTTAGAATAAAGATTTATAAGGTTGTTTAACGGTCATTTCAAACATTTTTATTTTTGCGTTTATTTTTGGAAAAAAAATATTAATTAAGTTCATTTAGTATATTCTTTTAAAATGATAAATATTTTTAACTCATTCAATTTTTTCGGAACATAATTTGTCAAAAGTAAAATTTGTTAATTTTGGCTTTCATTTTTTCTCGGAAAAGAATTATAATTGGTATAGCTAATAATATTATAAAAAAAAAGTTACTTTCAATCATTCATTAATAATTTTTTTTCCTTTTGTTTTATAGCAAGGGTTGGAGATAAGTGGTGAGTCTGGTAAAATTAAAATCAATTGCTTTGAGTTTTTTAATAATAAAAATAATTTTTTGCGCTTGATATTAAAATTTTCACTAAGTAGTTTTTAATAAAATTAAAATCAAAATAATTAATACCATGCATTTAAATGAAACCTAATATTTTGTTTGGACATACTGTAAAAGCTGGGCCTTAATGGAGACCCTCTTTTTTGGCCCAAATTGAGATATCTACGGGTTTTGGGGCCGCACCTTTTCTACTTCTAAAGGCCCAATTGTCAATTAACTTAAAAATTAAAAGTTAGTTTTTTTAATTTTTTGTATTTTTAGTTAAAAAGTTAAATTGAATTTAAAGTAGATTGTTTGGTAATATAGTTTTTAAATTAGCTTTTTTTAAGTTAATTGTTTGGATAAAAAGCTAACATTTTTGCTTTTTGTTCAAAATAAATAATTTTACATTTTTATATATTTAATATTGATAATTATATATAATTGGTTGTGATAGTAAATAAGTTATGAATAAAATATATTATTGTATTTTAAAAGTGGTTAAAGTTTGAATAGAATATTCTAGAAGTTAGTGTTTTGATCTTATTTTTTGACTTTTTAGCTTTTTATTTTTTTGCCAAACAAACAATCTTGACTTTTTGACGTTTTTAGTCAAAAAATCAAAAAACTAAGGTTGCCAATCAGGGCTTAATTCTTCATAATATTCTACTTTGTATATTATAATTTTGATTAATCACATGTTCTATAAATTCTAAGTTCCATTAATAACATTTTTTAGAAAATAGTTTTAGCACTCCATTTTTAGTAAATTATACTACTTTGTTTTTATTAGGCAAGATTACAAAAAAAGAAAAAGAAAAAGAAATAGAGAATGGATGGTATTTTTGTAGTTTTGCCGAATAAAAACAAAGTGAAGAATGTATTTGATTAATAGGGGAGTGAAAAGATGATTTCCCTTTTCATATTGCGTTTTAAAAAACTATAATATTATTATTACAGAACATTTTTCTACAAATAGGATTCTTAATTTGAGATATCAAGCTTTATAAATGGTTGGTTTTATAATTTTCATTTAGTTTTTATTCATATAAAAAGTAAAATTGATTAGACATAACTTTTTAATTATCTTACATTTGTCGTAAAAACAAAATGGTCTACAAATGTCTAAAAAGCAACTGTTCATTTTTTTTCAAAACAAATACCATTTATTTAGAAAATTATTAGTATTCGATCAATTTAATATTTTACACAAACGTTATATTCATTTAATCCTACAAAACTAACTATTTGGATTATTGACAAGGAACCCAAATTGGGTCTATTCGCCCAATTATTTGGTTAAATTAAAAATTTTCAACCGAAATAAATATTCGTTGCGACATGAAGCAAAAGTAAGTGGTGTGTCAAATTTCTACAGCGACTAATCAATAAAATAAAACTAAGTCTGTGTTTGATTTGGTTTTTAAGTTAAGTTTTTTAATTTTTTTCACTAAAAAAAATCATTTTATTTGAGTTCCTGTAAAAAAAAAATAAGTTTTTTTGTACTTTTTATCAAACAAAAGGCCCTGATTTGACACACAAAAATCATAATTTGATACAAAAAAAAAAAAGTCAAAAAATCAAAAAATTACTAAAAAATTAAT
Source organism: Heliamphora exappendiculata (assembly GCA_034768845.1). Taxonomy (NCBI): domain Eukaryota; kingdom Viridiplantae; phylum Streptophyta; class Magnoliopsida; order Ericales; family Sarraceniaceae; genus Heliamphora; species Heliamphora exappendiculata. Next base: position 5,286 of record JAOTRH010487282.1, read on the forward strand.
CCAAACACGTGCTAAAATTTAAACTGAAAATGGAGTCTATTAGTCTAATTATACGGTCAACTTACGTCTCTCCATGCAACTTTAAACAAATATTCGTTAAGGTGAGGTAGTGTTCCAACCTCCTCAACATTCGTTAAATTTATTATTAGGATAATACTATAATAATTATATTTATTGATTATATTTAAGTATCATATAATGTGATATTTTATATGTGTAATTTATATTATATTATAATCTCACTATTTATTTTTAAACACTACGTATGAAAAAATAACATCATGTAATACTCAAATATAATTACTAAAATACGATCACTGTAGTAGTAGTATTATTATTATTATTATTATTAAATGTAAGTGTAAAGCACCAATAATCGTGTGACTCCGAAAGAGAAACACCTTAGCAACCACACAATTACGTGGAATTTATTGTAAGTCCTGTTTGGATAAATGTTATTTATTGACTTATTTTTGTTTATTTTAATTTAAGCAACATAGAATTTAGTTTATTGGCTTATTTTTTAAAATTTTTAATTTTTTTTTTTAAATTTTGATTAATTTTTATTTTATTTTTTTAGCTCGTCTCAATGAAAAGAGTTTAAAAAGTATAATAGTTTGACTAAATTATGAAAAAAATTAACTAAAAACAAAAAATTTATAACCTTATATAATCAAGGGGTTTTCAGCCAAATGTTAAAAAAATAATTTTTAACATGCAAAGTTCATTAACAAAATTTTTAACCCGTGAGATCCAATTGCCTACAACACATATAAATTTAACAGAAATAAATAAATTTATATGTAATGCATACTGATAAATTTATCTGTCGTTTCTTTAAACAATATAAATTTTAGAGAGCTAAATTTATCTGTTTCGTTAAACAAGTACAATTTGCTAAATAGATAAATTTATCTGTTCCTTTATAATATTGACAAATGTTATACAAATAAATTTATCTGTTAAATCACATAAGCACAAGTGCTAAACAGATAAATTGATCTATTTCTTCAAATAAATATAAGTTTTAGACAGATAAATTTACCTGTTTCGTGAAACAAGTATAATTTGCCAAGTAGATAAATTTATTTGTTCAATGAAACAAACACAATTTGATAGATAAATTTATCTGTGTGCTTTATACATATTTTGAAAAATGCATAGTGTTCTTTATATAAATAAATTTGTCTGTATATTTATTTACGTAAGAAAAAATAAATTTATCTGTGTATTTTATACATATTTTAAAAAATACACAGATAAATTCATCTATTCTAGGATCAAACTGGATCTCACGTATTAAAACTGAATCTTGCGCGTTAAAATTTTTTATAATAGATAAAAAATAAAATTGACACTATTTTAAGAATTTAAGACTAATTTTTCGTATAATTAAATAAATTAATAAATCAAATTTATAAGTATAAAATATAAAAAACTCAAATAATCGTGGGACTTAAAAAAAAAAAAAAAAAAAAGAGGTCCAGACAACACGTGGCCTTACCCACGCGGCCATGCCACATCCAATAATTAATCACCCTTCCTTGGAATTTTTTTTCTAACCTTTCTGTAGAGGTACAGCTTGACTTCGCCGTCGTCTAGCACCATGGGGAGCTTAGCGCAGCAAGGGTGGAGATCGAAGCCGCAGGATTTGCAGTGGTAGAGGAATCCGGCGACGTCCTTCTCGCACGCGTTGCAGTAACGGGCGGCGGCGCCGGGGGGACGGGGAAGGAACTGGAAGGAGCATCTGGTGTAGAAAGGGTGGGAGAAGGTGGACGGCGACGGCAGGGCGCAGTGGTGGTGGAGATCGTAGTCGCAAGCGCCGCATTTGTAACGCGACCCTATGCCAACTTCCTTGCACCCGTCGCACTTGAACATAGCTTCTGTGTACTCCAACTTCAGCTTGTGTTGTGGGTGGCTGAAGTGAGATATCTCATTGTATTTCATGGTTTTTTCTTTTTTTTTCTTTTTGTGGGCACTGAGGATGAAGAAGCTGATCAGTGGACTCCATTTATAGTCTTGGAGCTTTTCACTTACTTGACGGATAAGAACAAGGGAAATTTTTTATTTTTTTTAAGTGATCTCCGAAAGCGAGATGTTAAGTGAAACACGGTAGTATATTGGTATGATGTGCTTAATCAAAATATGGCATCACGCAGCGCCGCCGGTTGTAAATTTTATAAAGCCTGAAACAACATTATAAAATGAGGCCACTTTATATATTTGTACGTACATATTATAAATTTAAAAGACAAAATCACTCCACAATAAAAGATAGGATAAATTATTCTGACATTACGTGAGGTTCATGAAAATATTAATTTTTTTTTTGTAATTTTTAAAATATTATTAACTATTTTTTTAATTTAATTTTTGCATTAAATTTATCGAACTACCAAATTTTCATTATTATTTAACGAGAAAATTATTTTTTAATATATATTTTTTATTAAAAAATAATATATTAAAACTGTTTTTCATCAAAAACTGTTTTCATTATATAAATAAATAATATATTATTTTTTAATAAAAAAATATATGTTGAAAAATAAATTTTTTTTTAAATAGTAACAACAATTTGTTAGCTAGACTAATTTAATAAAAAAATTAAATCAAAAAAAAGATTAATGATATTTTAAAAATTACATAAAAAATAATTAATATTTTCATAAATATCAAAAAAATTCAATGTAATTTACTCTAAAAAATAAAACTACAAAATTTAGCACTTATTATTACCGGTCATTAGAACGATTCAAAGGTTACACTTAATAATTACTTTTCTTTAGTTATGAGTGTATTAATTACCTGTATAATCTAGCTCTCAAAATCTCTCAATATATTTTTTTTAATTTTATGATTTTGTCTTCAACAAATCTCATGAATGACCATAACATAAAGGAATATTTAAAATTTAAAATATTAACTAGTTGTCTACCAAAACAATATTTGTTAATAATTTTTACTTGGACAAAGTAATAATATTAAGTACCTTCTTTTTTAATTAACCCTTTACAAAAAGAAATAATATTTATATTAACGGCTTAAAATAATTTGGAGCCCTTAAAATTAACTTAAAAATTGGGTCCTAAAGTAATTGCTTTAGGCGCTTAGCTAGAAATCGAACTTAATGTTACGTCAACATACTGATATGAAATATTCAACTAATACACATGCACGTACGTATATTAAGAGATAACAGTTATAACACAGCATAAATTATTTAGTAAATAGTAAACATTACGTCACGTCAGTGTGCTGATGTGACGTGCATAATCAAATGTCATATCACGTCTGTAAGATAGTGTGATGTGCTCAACTAATACATGCACGACATGGTCATATACTAAGAAACAACAGTTATAGCACACTAGCATAACCTCAAAATAAAAATATACATGTTATATATATATATATATATATATATATATATATATATAGGCACACTATATATACATAGTAACATAAGTATTCTTTATCTATGAAATAATTTCTCCTTATTAGATATATATAATTTCTCCTTATTAGATATATATATATATATATTAGATAGGCACACTATATATACATAGTAACATAAGTATTCTTTATCTATGAAATAATTTCTCCTTATTAGAGGTGTTTTGCCGTATATAGGTCTTGTTAGTAATAATTGTTTTTTGTTTATTTTATTGTAGTTTATATTTTGTCATTAGTAACTTATTTAGAACTTTTGAATTTAGATAGGCACACTACATAAATTAGATAGACACACTACATAAACAGATTAGATAGGCACTCAAATTATTATATATTATATAGGCACACTACATAGACATATTAACGTAAGTATTCTTTATCTATGAAATAATTTCTCTTTATTAGAGGTGTTTTGTCGTATATAGGTGTGAGAGGTGTTTTGTCATATATAGGTCTTGTTAGTAATAATTGTTTTTTATTTGTTTTATTTTAGTTTATATTTTGTCATTAGTAACTTTTTTAGAACTTTTGATCAAATTGTTATTTTTTTTTACTCCAGTCATTAAGACAGGTCAAAAAACTAAAATATAAAAACATTCAAGAAAAACAAAATTAAATTAATAAGCCAAGTTAAATGTTGTTCATTTTCATTATTAGTTATATTTTTTATTTTTGATCAATTTTTTAATTATTTGGTTACTTTCATTGAAACGATTTAAAAAAATACAAAAAAATTAATTAAAAGATTAAAAAAATCTAAAAGATAAAAGTACGCAAAATTCTCACAATTTAGCCCAAATAGGGCCTATAGTTAAAATATAAAACAAAAATTACAAATGCTTGTTACAACTATAAACTTATAATTTTAAACAATAAAATTTGTGTTTGTTGATTTAGAATAAAAAAACTATAAACACAAAGTCAAAAGTATACTGATCATTTGGATTTTTTTATTACGTTTTATTTATTTTTAAATTAAAAACTGAAAAATAAAGCTTTAAGAAACACCTCTTAATTGTGGGTTTATCATTTCTAATCAGGATCATAAGTTTGCTTGGTGTTGAAGCAACCAGAGGGATTTATGCTTATGGATGGTTGTCGTAGTGGAAAATGATATTATATCTGATGACACAAACAAGGCATATTGGTTCATGTCCCACAAGAAAGAATACGAATTTCCACTTTATCCATATATATATCCATATATATATGAAAATGATTTTGGCACCTTCTTTTAGCCAAATACACTCTTTTTCTTGTCGTAAATTAACAAAAATCCTTGAATGTTTGTTCAATTTGAATAGTAGTATAAGACAGAATAAAGGGCTTTTGCATAATTCCACCTAATAAAGATAGAAGTGTATATATCTGTGAAATGATTTTGACACTCCCATTTTAGTACTTACTATACACAACTTACTTTGTTTTATAAGGTAAAATTACAAAAATATACTTCGAGTATTTAGGCAAAAGAAAGTAAATGATAGAGAGAAAGTGGAGCTGTAATTTCATTTAACAGGGCAAAAAAGTGAATATATGTGACTAAAAAGGAAAGTGTTAAAATTAGTTTCCTATATGTGTGTGTATTAATAAAAATTAGTCAAGGTAGGCGTAAGCAGGTCCAGATACCTTGAGATATCAACAACAACAAAAAAAAGGCTGAGATTGCATTGGGGTTGAGATTAATCTTATCAAGTAAAATGAATCAGATGCTAATCACTATTCTAGTGCATCAGGATGATGAGGGGAAAAAAAAGGAAATGCTGTTGGGATATACCAATTTGATTTGGCATGTGATGCATATGGAATTGATTCTCAATAAAATATGGAATAAATGTTGGTTAAGCCAAGCACAGGCATGTGATGTCTGTGGAATTGATTCTCAATTATGTGGAATTAATGCTGCTTAAGCCAAGCACAAAGATGAAAGAACCAAACAGAGTTCATAGAACTGAGGATAAAGCAAAAAAAAAAACGAAAGGTTTTGACTAAAAGTATCACCACCACCACCACCACCACCACCACCACCTGCTTTAAGATGTGTTTCCTCCAATCAGAAAACCACCATGCATGATCAATGACATTCAGGAGTCCAACCAACAGGTGGCAGTCAGTAGTGACTTCAAAAGAAATTATTATTATGATTGTTGTGTAACAGACACACTGTTGCATAAGTGGTATCAAAGCTTCCCGTTAATGCTTCAATCGTTCGATTGCGGTATAGATGACGAAGACCAAGTACGAAGTTGAGAAACTCAACGGGTCGTTACACGACAATGTTAATAATAATCTTGTCTATTATATTATAATACTACTCCAATGGTCGCATGAATTGGCTGTTTCTAAATTAGTTATGAAAGGTATAACGAGCATAACATATCTCTTTGATGAAAAACGAGGTCAGAAGCATCAAAAATTGCAAATTCGTAAAGAGCCATTGAACTAGCCCAACCAATAACTAAAGCTGTATGAATTATATCAACAGAAAGCAACCTAACGGGATCATTCAACACAACGATATGAACATAATACCAATAACCAAAGTTGTATGCATTATATCAACAGAAAACAACCTAACGGGATCATTCAACACAACGATATGAACACAATACCAATGCAAACCTTAGAAATACCCATTTATGAAGAAGAAAAAAACAGTACGTAACTTTATTACATTGAAAAAGACTATACTACATAGTTTTATCCCCTAATATTTTATTGATTATGCATTTGTATTTCTTTTGTACCAACCTTACGTCCATCCGTTAAAGAGTCCCAGGTCGATTGTGAAATCCTGGATAGGGAAGTTGTTCAAAGAAAAGGACATTATGGAGCATCTCACCTTTATGGTCAATAATGCTGAATGTTGGAAGAAGCAGCATCAAATAAATTAGGGAAGTTCTTTTTTGGTTTTTCTCTCTTTTTCTTTTTCGAATTTTGCTTTATCTCTTTGTTTCTTTTGGTACAAAGAAACATCTGAAGTATTTTCAAAGAAGTTAAGGAGTTGTTTGTGCTGAGTGGCCACATCCAGTCATTGGTAGATTTGTACTATCTATAAACAGAAACAAAAAGGGAAAATTTGAATTTGATACTTTGTTCTGCTTCTTCTTCACTCAATATCTTTCCTCCGATTGTTTTCATGTTTCCTATTACTTTAATCTTGTTTCCAAACTCTCGATTCTTGGCGTGTTACAAGTCTGACTAGTAAAGGATGTACTAATTAAACTTCATTTAATTAACTAACCAGCAAGATATCCACAATTTAATGACTTTTCTTTCTATATGTTCTGCAAGATTCGAACCTAATTTGTCGTAGTCGTGATGACAAATTTGGTACAACAAGGTCGATGACCAGGCAGTGGCACTGTGAGTTCTGGAAAGTGGTTGGTTGCTCTTCAACAGGGCACTGATGGGCATGATTTAAATCAAAAATGTGATGGGTGAGTTAATATTTAAATGCAGAGTAGTGTTTGGCAATCGAATTTGTATATCTCGGCATAAGGAAGTCCCGGGATTAGTTGTCTGCAGTGCATGTTACAGGAGTCTGTTTAGTTAGAAGTTGGAACATAACAAGAGGAATATATATCTCATCCAAATTACATAGGCTAACCCTGGTTTAGATGTTTCTGAATTATGATGTTGAAGAAGATGCATGGGCATTTGTGTAAATTATGAATCAGTCCTAAGTTCCAGTCAAAAATAAAAATAACAACAAAAACAAAAACAAAAACAAAAGATAGATTATTTACTTTCTCATTCTATTAATTTTGATTTATCTGCGTAATCATTCCTCTAGTAGAGAGTGGGCAATGTTGTTTTCTGTATATGAAGGTAGGTTTTTGTGAGTTCTCCTTTCAGAGTAGGCAGAAGCACTTTAATATGAATTTTCCACCCAAGTACATTAATTTAGTAATGTTTTGCAACTTCACTTTGGGTTTTGTTTTGTCGATTTTTTCCTTCATAGTTATATGGATTCCATAGATTTGGGTATGGGTATGGGTGTCGAGTGCACATGCTTATTCAAGACTTGAACCCATCAATTTTCTAAATAAAGGGTACACAGATTCAGCAATATGGGACTATATTTTTTTTTAACATTTTAATCTATTTTATATAATAAAAGAGTATTTTATATAGCATACACGGTCAAAAAATACAATTTACTCGTACAATTCTGATTTCCTCCTTTGCATTGAATGAATACAGAGATTTTCTTTCCTAAAGTCATGTAATTTATGCTCTCAAGACCCACCATCACATCTCACATTCTTTTTCAAATGTCGTGGTTGTTTAGAATTACTGAAACTAATAACTTATAAATTATAATTTGTAATAGAAATTATGAGTATTTAATAAATATGTTAGCTTGTAGCTAAAATAAAAAAACAATAATTATAACTTGTAGTAAAAATTGTAAGTATTTGAAAAATATTATAACTTATTATTAAAATTAGTAGCAGAAAGCTAAAAATTAGCCCAAAAGAAAGCTTGGCGAAGCACCCCGTCAAGTGTGCAACGCAGGTTCTTAATTTATTTCGAAGAGTTCATGTGACAATGAAACTCAATCAACTCCCACCTTTTTTCTAGAGTTATTTCTTTACAATTTTGGGGGATTACCCTTGTCAAAAACTTCTAACAAAATCAACGTACAGAATTGAGAGTATTGCAGAAATTGCAGAGACAAGACATCAGCAGCAATGAATCACAAGGAAGGAAGAAGCCAGAGGTTGAAAAGAGACGAAGCAGTCGAAAGAAACCAGGACAAGAAGGCCATGGCAGCCGACATCAGATATCTGCTGCAGAACTTGGGAGGGCAGTAGGAGCCATCCGCCGCGAGCAGAAGATCCACAACACTGGCTGTTGAGCATGTGGCAGCCAGCGTGAGAACTGACAAGACCTGCCGTGAAAGATGGTTTATATTTTTTTAGATTTCACAATTATCATTATTCATTTGGTAAGGAGTCAAAAGCAGTACATACCCAATCTCCAACTACAACAATCAGCAGGATTCCTGGCTGCCGAATAGGACATTTAACCAGTACAGAGTATCCATCCACTAGTGCCAGAGTGAAGCTCCATGGGATAACTAAACCCATAATTGTCACCAAGAAGCTGTAACCAGAAGATACAGAACCATTATGTAAATGGCCGGAAACATAAGGGGAAAGATTGCATTAAACGGAAAAATAAAAAGAACGTAATTGCCAAAGAATGGGGCAACATACATTAGGATCCTCAGGTTCAGAAACAGGTAACAAATCAAAAATAAATAAATTTCTAGAGAAATGTTCATTTATTTTCTTCTCATTTTCTTATCCTCAACTAAAGGAAACCTGAGAATTTATCTTGTGTATTTTGGTAGGAAACAATAGTCCACTGAAAAGAAAAAGTGGGAACAAGAATGCACAACCCATGAAAGGGCATACCCCTGTATCACCCATTGCCGAGTATCAGCTTGAAAGAAACGGCCATTCCCCAAAAACCAACAAGCACAGGGCACCAGTTTTAAACCAAAACCAGATCAATACTATGAACGGGGATCCCCCCCCCCCGTGCTAACTAGCACAAATTACTAAAGACAAGTAGAATTAAGGTATTTCAACCATACTAAGTAGCATGGATGCGGACATGCCGATACATCGACTTATAAGAAATGCAAGACACGACATGTTTAGAACGCGTTAAAATTTTATATTTTTATATATTTATTATATGTCCAATGTTTGAATAATTAATTTAAAGACAACGAAAATATGCAACAAGTGACTAATTAAATTTAAAAAGTCATATTCTATTTTTCATCTTATAAATGATTCAGAACATATTTATTGTGGAAAAATCGCATTTCAAATTATGCAAAACAAGATTACTATGAAAAGATTCACCACATAAGATGTGTTTGAAAAGTTTGAAAAGTATTGTCAAATTATTTGTGATTTACTGTGAAGTGTCAAAAAAGTATATGATATTATTATTTTATTTTTTAACTAAGACACAATTAAGAAGTGTCTGACACACTTTTTAGAGTGTTCAAAGAGTGTCAATATCCAACACAAGTTTTCGGCTCAACACGCCTCCTCCGTAAAAGTGTCCATGCTTCTTAGTAGCCCTGCAAGCCTAATACCACAAGACTAAGAGGTTCATTGTTGCAGTTTGGAATATACAGCTGAGAGTTTGGCTTATTCCTTCATTCTTCTATTTCCTTTCTCTTCTTTACTAAATCCTAAACCAAACTAAGTGTAGGTGATCGAAAATGGGGGAGATGGAAGACTCGAGAAAGGTCATGATTCATGAAAAAGACAAATTCATTCCTAAGGGGCAAGCTCAAAGGCAGAGAGGAGCAACTCAGTGGAAGAACTGCAAACAGAAATAGAGGTATAGAAATGCTGGTATGAAACTGGTAAGCAAGTTGGACAGCTTTTGTAATTTTTTTTTCCTGATTTCTCAATACAGATGACTAGGTTTTACCGGCAATATTAATGAATAGCAATAATCTTTCTGGCCCTCCTCATAAGAGTGCTATTTTGTTTGAACAAAATACCTACTCTTTTATCGGTCTAAACTGCAAATTTCACTCTACATTTGGAAATAGAACTCACAGTTTAAACTAATAAAAAAGTGAGTATTGTTCATTCACTGTGTCAGGCGAGTGGACAAATTTATTTCCCACCACAGAAGATATTATTGGGCAGCAACAAAATATAGGCAACATCTGTAAAAGGGATATTTTGCAAAATCAAGCAGAAGCACCAAAATACAAACGAATTGTATGGTTCTTCTAAGAAAAGTAAATTAACCCATTTAGGTAGGTTTGAAATCTTGATTGGTTGGCGGAATTGAAAAAGGAAAGAGAAAAGAAAGGAAAAGAAAAACGAAATGGGAAAGCTACAAATTTCTAGTTTCCTTTTGGTTGGGATGAGAAATTAGGAGGAAAAAAAAACGAATTGATCAATCAAATAAGCACCCCAGAGTTTCCATGGAGTCCTGTAATTACTGTCTCAACGAAATGGTTTCCGAGTAGTTGAATTATTGGGTTCATCCACCATTGAAACTCATACCGTTTTTTTCTAACCTAACAAAAAATTATAGAAGAGAACTGTGTATACAACCACCGAAGGGGAATTTTCTACAGAATTACGTAAGAACACACAAATATACAGAGATAAGCCCATGACATATACATATATACATACATCAGACAAGACTATATCTATATCTATATCTATATCTATATATATAAACAAATTACCAGAAGGAAGTGTAGCTGTAGAACTCGGCACCCATGGACATGAAAACGAGAGAAGCAGAAGAGAAGAGTGTCTGTCCCATTCTCAGAGCGAAACTGGCGCTGGTTCCCGCAGACCCAGGTACCGCATCCATGGCGATGAAAACGACGACTATAAATCTGTTGTTGGCGTATGAGATTTACATCCAATTCTGAGAATTGGGATTGTCGGATCATCGCTTGCGATCAATTCTGTGATCATGGTGGCCTTCCAATTCATCAATTCTCAATCTCCGCCACCCAAAACTTGACATCAAACCAATCAAAATAACAGATTTGGTCTGGAACTTTCTCACTTTTCTTTTTCTTGTTCAAGTGTGTGTGATAATAATAGAAAATTGTAGAACAGGAAAGTTGGAGGAAGAAAGTGAGATCTCTTTCTCTCTTGTCTTGGGCAGTTTCAGTTTTGTGTCCGGCGAATTTAGAGGTGGGAATTTGGGAGGACCCTCCGCGTAATGACGGGCAAATGAATGATCTCAATAATGCTTAAATCATCTTGGATTTGATGAAGATTTAGAATAAGTATTACAGTGAGTTTTATATATTATTTTTAATATTAAAATATTATAAAATATATTATGTATATAATAAAAAATTTAATTTATATTTAGCTAGAATGAGATAAAAAATAAATAAGAGTTATAAAATTATTTTTATTTTTAAATAAAAATAAAAAATAATTTAAAATATGATATTAATAATATCAAGAGGAGGGTCATAATATTATTAACACTATAAATAATATATTACTAATTTTTTATTTGTCAAATTATTATTTACAATTTTATAATACAAATCCAAAATAACTAATTTCATAAAAAAAAATCTAATTTGCCGATTTAATATGTCCCGTAATCTAATCCCCCTCACCCCTAATCCCTCATTCCAATCAATCCCTTAAAGTTTTATATTTATTTAATTTTAAAATAAATAAATATATGTTTGAATTGTGAATTTTCAAATGTATACGTGAAGAAAAAAATATAAAAAATAATAACAAAGTCAATAAATTCAATTTATGATTTGTTTTGACCAAGTATACAATATTCAAATATAACCATTTAAAAAAAATTAACATACCATTTTTAATAAAATTCTAAATTCTTATATACGGCGCGTGCTATTAGGATGTCAGGTGTGCAAACAAGCCGCTAACATGCACAAATTCATTTCTTCTATTTATTTATATAAGTGGATAAGTTGAATTTGGTGAATTAAGTAAAAAAATAATAAGTCATGTAAATTAGTTATAAATTATATTTATTTAACTGCTATTAAGGTAATATAACTCAACCTGTTTAAAATATATATTACTTATTATGTTACGGCATACGATAAATTATTATTTCATATATATAAATATATTTACAATTAATTAAATGATTATTATTGATTTTATTTGTTCCTTTGCTTGACTACTAAGTAGATTTTTTAAAAGAATTAAAAAAGATGTAATTATTTGTTAAAAAGTAATTTTAAAAATTAATTTTAAAATTTTTATAACTTTTTTTTTTTCATTAAATTGCCTAAATCTCAAGTTTAAATCATCAAAAGCTATTATTCAATTTACTGATTTTGGCAATCATTTAATTAAATTATGGTACACACCGTACGCGCCGACGTGAGAACCATACATAGATGGCTAGATGCTATGTGCTATATGCTACCTTGGAAAGTTTTGGACAAATTTTACAAATGCCACACCCCTTCATGCTCTAATGAAATTCTATCAGAGTAGTTAAGTGTTGCATCAAAATGACTACTTGCCATTGATCTTTTAATGATATTTCAACATTTGACTTTAATCACTTCCTCATTTTATTGCCTAATTAACTTTCTAAGTCCTTAAATGGTAATAGACTCTAAGGCCTATTTGTGTAGATTTTATTTATTTATTTATTGACTTATTTATTTAAGTCAATTTGTTAATAAGTTATTTTGTTTGGGTAGAGTAGCTTATTTGTTTATTTAGTTACCCAAACGAACTTATTCGCTTATTTGGCTATACAAGCGAGTTTAGAGTTTATTTGGCTTATAAATAAGCTTATTTGCTTATTTAATTATCCAAACGAGCTTATTTACTTATTTATTTTTGGCTTAGTTGGTTATTCAAATGACGTAACTTATTTTTTGACTTATAAATTAATAACAAATAAGTCATTTTATCCAAACGAGGCCTCAGTTCTTCCCGTGAATATATATATATATATACTAGTTAAGCAAATCGTGCTATCCACGGTCATAATTTTTGTAGCGCTACTAATTAATTTTATTGAGATAATAAGTTAAAATTTTAAATATTATAACTGAGTAATATTAAAAAGAATGCAAAAATAAATAAATAAATAAACATTTAGGATTCAACTTGGATATTTATTTGAGAGCTTCATCAACATTGAAAAAAACTATAATTGATAAGAAGATATTTTGATGTGCGAAAGTCTGAACCAAAAAAGTTCTTTCAAATTTGTTTAAAGGACTCATTAAATAATTAACTCTATTTAACCTAGAACAAATTTATTTGGATTATTAGATTCATTAAATTTGTTTTAGGATTATTTAAAAGACTCATTAAATAATAAATTGAGTTAATTTGTTCTCGGGTTGGCAAATTTGTTTCGATAAGGTGGCTTACATAGGTATGTATAGTTATTTTTTAAAAATATTTTACTAAAAGTTCATATTTTATTTTTATTCCAACAATATTTAATTTAATAAGTTTCTAATTTATAATCCATAGTATATTTATTTTCCTAAAAATAAAAAAATATACCAAAATATTTGGTTGATCTAATTGAATTTTAACTTTCGTTTATATTTATAACCTTAGGTTTTTAAGATTTGAAAATAGGTTTCCGTAAACTAACCAAGATTCACAGTGTTAATTTTTAACGAAAACTTCAATTAAATCTTATTCTAATTTAATAACAATATCTTTTATGCAAAATACTTCATTTAATTTATTAAAATTCCTAACTCTTGTTTACATTTAAAATCTTAAATATTTAAGCTTCAAAATTAATTCTATTCTTATAAAAACTAATTATATTCATAATACGTAAAAATGTTAATTTTAATAAGAACTTTTATAATTTTGTTGTAACTTAATTTAAATATTTAATTTAAACCTTTTAACTAATAATTTAATTAAATCTTCATTAGTTAGCAAATTATAAAATTTCGTTAGTACAAGTTATTTGTTAAAAATTTTAAGCCTTATATATATATTTTTTATATAACGAATTGATCTCATATAATTTTTTGATAAGAATTTATAGTTTAAATCTTTCTAACAAAAATTTAACTAATATTTTAATTTTATTAAAATATTAACTTATTAAAGATTAAAACCATGTAAAAAACACTTATTTCTATGTGATTTAAAATATTTAAGCTTATATGTTTAACATTTGACCATATAAATTTTTAGTATAAGTTTTTAATCTTATTTTATTATTTATAATAATAATAATTATTGTTATTATTACTAATAAAAAGTAAGATAAACTAAAAAAAACAAGATAATAATAAAACAAGCCAAACATGGGCCATGTAATCCAACCATGCACACACAGGCTGTGCACCGCGCCTGTTTTTTTTTTTCATTCTTTTTTTTTTCAATTCCACTTTAGGATGTGGTTCGGACAATGCGGTTTTAATTGTTGTTCGCGGCTATACGTAGGCGGTTGTGAGGTGAATTCAACAAAACTTATGGTGATTAGGTCGAAGGTCCGGGGTGACGACTACGGTGGTTCAAAATAGGTCAAAAACGGTTTTTTATACATAAAATCATAAAATGGTACTTTTTGGTTCGATCGTCGGAGCAGTTTTCTGACGATTGACCCCGTACACTGGTGGCATTAGGTCGTCAAAAGACTAGACTCAAGGGTTTTGAGTGTCGGTGACAGTAGGTGGTGTCGAAAACAATGCGCAACAATAATATATGAATATGGCGGTGTGTGTGCATGTGGAGTCGATTGGACAGCATGTGAGGTTTTTGGGGGTGCTGGAGGCGCTGGTGGTGGTCGCCCGTGGCCTCCGATGGTGCTGGTGATGTCTGGTCCAAACCTGGTCAAAGAACCGTATGAAGAACTGAAAGGGATAACGGGGAGAGAAACTCACCACAAGAGAGAGAGAGAGAGAGAGAGAGAGAGAAAGGTGGTGGCCTGTGGTCGGCGTTGGCGACGGTGTCGAAGTTGGCAACGATGGTTGGCGACAGCGGCACCAGTGAAGGACGGCGGTGGTGTCGCCGACAATGGGGATGTCAGGGTTCTCGTGCTTCCTCGATTTCTCCTTCTCTATTTTTTTTTCTCTCACATTCTCACACTCTCTCTTCTCCACTTACTGAAGCAACACGATGGCAATCCCTAATCTAAGTCAATATATACTGACTTCTTTTTTCAACAAAGGCTCTGTAAATTCACTCAACTCCATTGATTACCAATTGAAATTTCTATTTAAAAATTATTATTCACCCGTGAAGTACTATTACTCTCTCATAACTTATATATATTAACTGTATTGACGAAATTGCCCACACATTACTCCATAATTACATGATAAAATAAGAAGACAATTGATAAAAATACATTGATGAAAAAAATAATATGAAAAGAAAAAATATAAGCCACCATTTGAAGTTAGCCGCTTATATATTATTAATAAGATATATGTCAATGCAAAAATGAATGGAATCATTGGAATGAATCTTAAAAGCTCATACCATAAAGAGAACTCATAAGTTTTTAACGGCTTTTCTTGGCATTTCGCGTGCAACAACGATATGACAGCCATGAACTCCTTTTCAGAATATGAATTATCAGTGGGCTTTGTGGTAATTTCATTAACCCCGTTAGTTCTGTTAACTTTGATACTGTTTGAAGGTGGAATGGTGTAATGTTTTCATACTAATAGGGCCCACCTGTAGTATTTGCAAACATCACGAGAGGTAAGTGTAGTTTGCCCTTCTTCTTCATTTTTTGGGTTTTCAGAACTATGTTGGGAGTTAGTACGGAAGCGGTTACTTCTTCCCTGGAGTTCAAAAACATACAGTTTCTACTTTCTAGGGTTCTAGTGGCTATTTCAGCCTATTAAGGTTAGTTTTTACCTAACTTGGGGGGTTTAAAGAGTTGGGTTTCTGCAATTTTTAGCGGTTTCGGAAAGGAGGCTGCATTTTCATGGTGCTTCAAGGATCTGAGTGACTGGGATTGAGAAATTTGGGTTTGGCTTCGGCTTCGGCTTCCTCTGTTAGGGTTTTCTCGAGGTGTAGTTTTTGAGAATTGGAAAATTTGAGTTGCTAGGCATTAAAATGCCTTGGTTTTGGGGCAATTTCAAGTGAATTTCCCTGAACTAATAGGGTTTATTTAGTTGAATTGAAGCGTTTTGTATTGGGAAGGGGTTTGTAAAGGTTTGTTTGGCTCTTCAATGAGCTTTTCTTCTAACTGCGGGTCTGCTGTTGAAGTTTCAGCTGGGTTGCATTTGAAAAAATGGTTTGTATGAAGTTGGGATCCAAAAGTGATGCATTCCAGAGGCATGGTCAAGCCTGGTATGTATTCTGATCTCTGTAGTTTACTTTCTATGAGATTTGTGGACTATAAATCTTAAAATGCATTTGCCCATATAAACTTGTTCTGTGAACCTGATATTAGGAGAGTTTCTTTTGGTTTTGGTCATCTTTCACCTTAAACAAACAAACCCCCCCCCCCCCCCTCCCCGGCTCTTTTACCAAAATACGTCAACTATTTAACTTAATTAACAAATTAGGGATTTTAAAACTTAATTCCCAAATTACGTAAAAGCGTATTTAGCAAACACGATTTAATAGAAAACGTGTTTGCTAAACATGCTTTAAGCTTAACCTCAAAGGAAATGAAAATATCAATATAAAAATGTGTTTAGCAAACACGCTTTCTGGATTTATGCATAAAGCGAGTTTAGTAAACGCGTTTTCAGTATAAATTTAGTTTTAATAGAAGCGTGTTTACTAAGCACGTTTTATGTTAAAATTAATTCTCAATGAAAGCGTGTTTACTAAACACGCTTTCCAGTTTATTAATAAAGCTGTTTGGTAAGCACGTTTTATGTTAAAATTCATATTCAATGAAAGCGTGTTTGCTAAACACGCTTTACTTTGAAATTCAGTTTCATTGAAAACGTGTTTAGGAAACACGCTTTCAGTTTAATTACTGCATTGCATTTAATATACATTTTTGGTGATTGGTAATATTTTTAAATATTTTCAAATGTTTTATAAATTATATAATTAAGTTTTTATTTTTTCATTCCTCTTCATGACAAGAATAAAATAATATTTATGATTAATTTTTAGTTAATTATTCAAAGTTTAATTGATTTTTATTTTAATTAAGTTAAGTTTATTTTATTTTTAAATTTTTGGTTATTTTTCAAGTTCTCCACTATCTATATTTTTGTTGATAATATAAAGGCCCCGTTTCGACTACATTTTGTAAATTTAACATATTATTATTTTTTTTGAATGTTTTATATTTTGATTAAGTTAAAATGTTTTTACTTTTTAAAATTGTCTCGATGAGATGAATAAAAAAAGTAAAAGAAATATTTTTCAAAAGTGAAAACAATTCACTAAAGATAAAAAATAAGCAACTTAAAATTTGAAAAACCAACTTTTCTCTCCGCAGGTTCTTATGTGTCTAGAAAACAAAAACATCTCGTCCATGCTTCCACAAATCCATACCTAGGTGAAAAACCAAACCAATGTTTTTGTTATTATTATCAATTTCTTTTACCAGCTTGGCAGCTTCCATAACAGATGATAGAAAATGCCATTCCACTTCAATTGATTTCAATAATGTATTCTGCCATTCCAAAAATAAGAAAAATCATACTTACATGGGTGATGACTGCTCTTTTAAGGGAACAGAAAAGCAAAGACTAAGTGAGAGTATCATTATCATTACAAATGTTATGAAGTTCATATCTATTTTCAAAAACAGAGATATCACACCGGTCACAAGCTGATTATATATTCAGTTACTCTCCTCCTCAATACTCATTTCATCAGTTGGAGGTGAACCGATTCTTTCCTCAGATATGCAAACCATACCTTACATGAGTCCCATGTTCATCAATTTCTTCTTCATCCACAATAGAATCAACCTTTTCATCCTCTTCACCAATGTCACCATCCTCTTCTTCAATGTCACCATCCTCTTCTTCTTCACGTTGTTCCTCCTCTTCAGCAATATCCTCAAGCGGTGGTCCTGCAACATTGCAGGATATTGTCAAATGAAGCAATAGTAATATAAACCACCCACAAAAAATGACAAATTTTAGAAAGAAAAAATGATGGTAAGGAACAAAAAGAAGAATGGTAGTAAGGAAAACAAGTGTTACCTGCATATATATGAACTTTGAGGGCATCAAAAGTCTGCACATTATAAACAAATATATTAGTAGGGTGTGCACCCATATCGAGTAGAACAACAACTAATTCCTTGTTTATATAATCAATACTATAATATTGTGGAGACTTAATAATATTTTCATTTAATCGGCAAATATCATTTGATTGCCAAAATATAAGTAGAGACTTAATAATATTTTCAAGGTTATTATTTTCGTAAGCCCATAAATTTTTCTAATTGAATAGCAGGAAAAATTTCGACAAAGTTTTCTCTGTTTTTTGATTATCCCACGGTATAACCGTATAATTTTCACCTGTTTGACAATCCCAACATTCAAAGTTTGAATTCAACATAAATCTCAGAATATGAAAACATATGACTAAGAACTAATCCATAGGTCATGCACTAAGGAAATTTACTAGAATGAACAAGATAAAGTGACATGCCCATTACCTCATAGTCAGTGACATACCAATTGTAGGAAGAGTTGATAAAACTTTTCCAATGTGCAATTTGTACAAAATAGTTGTCTTACCAACAGCATCCAGACCAAGCATCACAACCTAGAACAGTGAAATCATGGATCTAAATCACAAAAAGCTAAGCATGTATGCGGTATGAAATAATTACGAATATACCTGAAGTCCACTGTGTACAGCAATCTAACAAAAGCTAACTCAAGAACATGGCATCTCTTCCCCTTGCTTATGTGGGCTCGGTTGGTTGTTACTATTTCCATCCAAAAGATGACTCTACAACAGAAACACTAACTTATACTTGTGCGGAGTTTCAAATATATTTCATCACAAATTTTCTCAGAACTTTTGCTTAGTCTATCCTGTAAAGAATGTCGAAAAGCACTTGTGTTGGGCCAAAAAAGAAGAATGCAAAAATGTAATATACCAAAAAAGAAGAATGCCAAAAAAGAAACACTAACCTCTCATCAGCCCTTGCTCAGTTTCGTTGGAAGTAATATACTAACCAGAATGCAAAAATGTAAGATACGTAAAATTACCATAAGAATACATTTGAAGTTCAAAAAGGTACATACTACATCAAATAAATATCAATGATACAAGTGTACATGGGTAGCCACATCCCGGCCACCATAGGCAAACATGTAATCAAATACTAAAGACTAAGTCCCGCATGGACGCTGCGGTGGCCTGGGCCTCTTGCTCCTACGCTGGAACACCCGGGGTCTGTCCTGTACTGTCGGTGGAATGTGAGCTGGGGATGTATCCGTGTGGGGAGGGGGGGGGGG
>JAOTRH010487293.1:0-24676 GCA_034768845.1 Heliamphora exappendiculata
TCACTTCTCTCTTCTCTTCTCTGGAACGGCCACCATCACCACCACCGGAGGTCACCAGCGACCACCACCGGCGTCTCTGACACACCCCAGAACCTCCCAGGCGAACCCATGCACCACCACACGCACTGGTCACCGCCACACACCACCATTGTTATATATACGCACACTGCCACCACTGTTCACGGCCACCACCCACTGCACCAGTGATTACAACTCTTTTGACTCTTAACATCGCTAGTGAATTGCGCCGATCGCCAGTAAACTGCTCTGGTGAATTCAAACAAAAAATTATTATTTTGAGAATTTTCTTAAAGAAAAAACTAATTTTTAGCTTAATTTTAGACGGTCACAGGCGTCACATTGGACCTCTGTTTCCACTATCATAAGTTCTGTTAGATTTGCCTTATAGCCGTCTACTCGTGGCTGTAAACCACTATTAAAACCGACCTCTGGATTATCCAAACGAGTGGCTCAAAGTTCAGTTGAAAAGCGTAAAAAAAAAAACCTGGCGCGGGCACTGGTTCGGGCGCACACTGTTATGGATTATGTTTGCTACTTCTGGTTGTCATTAAGGCTCTGTTTGGTTTAGGTTGGTTGTTTTATTGTGTTTTTTAAATTTATTTAACTTAAATTCAACAGAAAGGAAAAAAAATAAATGGAATAAAACTAAAAAAAATAGATATTATGTGATATAAGATTATGTGATTAATTAGTTTTTAAACAAATTAAATTTTAAAGAGATAAGCTTAAATATTTTAAATAATATAAAAATAGGTGTTTTTACATGATTTTAACCTTTAATAAGTTAGGATAAAGATTCAAACTACAAAATTCTTATCCAAATTTATATGAGTTTAATTAGTTATATTAAAAATTATATTAAAATATTATAAGTTTAATAAATAAAAATGAAACTTTTAAATTAAAAAGGTTAAATATTTTAAATAAAAAAATTTAAAATAGCTAGTAACAATAATCAATTATGTTAGTTTACTAGTAAATGAAAATTATATTTTAAAATTTAACTAAATAATTAATTAATTTAAGGACCATCCTATTATTTAATACAAAATGAATATTTTAAAAAGATAAAAATATTTTAATAAAAAGTGTGTTTGTAACTTTATATGTTATAAAAATAAAATATTTTCTAAAGTCAAAATTAATATTTTTACATGTTATGTTTTTAACTAGTTTTATGAAATAAAAAGAATTAAATTTTTGAGTACATCTTTAGTGATTTTTAAATAATTGAATTTTTTATTAAATACTTTAAAATAATAAAGATCTAATAGGAATACAAATAGAGTTATGAAAAAAATTGAATAGTCGAAACGAGCAATGCTATCTAATTATAGTTTTAACATGTTATTAGATTTAGAGTTTCGAAACAATTGAATCAAGTTTCTGATATCTGAACTAATTTTTATTTCACGTGGCTGCTTGATATGTTACATTGTTAAAGAAAAGAAAACGAACGATGAAAATGAAAACGAATAATGAAAATGAATGATGAAAAATGAAAACGAATGAAAATGATGCATGAAAGAATGATAGGTTAAACGGCGTTCTGGCCACTGTGTGACGATAAGCGTATCAGCAAGACGTGGTAATAAGGGTGGTGGGCCACGGCCAGGTCGGTATAAGAAATGATCATGTTCACTGTATAAAATGTAGGGTCGCTCCCTACCGAATTCTGGCTAACCGTTTAATATGTATATCATTCTAACACTGTGAAATAATTAAGAGTTCAGATATCGTTGAATTCATACTAGCTGTGCTAATGAACGTTGAAACATTTCGAGTAACGCATGATGAAAGGAAGAAAATGGTAGTCGAGAAAGAAAGTTTAAAATTCATTTTAATTTCTGTATTACATTTCAATAATTGTATTTAATTATAATATTTGAATGTCGAATGGAATGTTAGAAACTCTGGGGGGTTTGAAATAATTTACTGGAAATGTTTATTGAAAATGATTTCTTTTCAATGAATAAGGTACTTATATTTCAAATTGGATAATCCTGATTAGGATTGTTTAAAAAGGAAAAAAAATTCAGTCGGTCACGGAAGAGACCTTTGGTGAGTTTTGACTCACTAGCCGGTCACGGATGCTATATATGAAAATAGGTCGTGACATTTTTACTTAATTCGTGTTTGCTAAACACGTTTTTGTGTTTAAAAATTAACGTAAAATTATTAAAGAGCTGCCTAACTCGCGCACAATGTGCCTAGCCTAGCGCTACAAGCTAGTAGACCACGCCCGTTCCTCTCCCAACCCTCCCTTCAGCTGCCACATGTGTGCAACTCACTAGTTTCGGCGCCCATCGCGCGCCCACCCCTCCCTTCAGCGCCACATGCACGCAGCTCTCTGGTTTCGGCACCCATCGTGCGCTCAATCACGGGAGAGAGGGTGCGGAGTCGCGCTGATAGGAAATGGCTATTTGCTACCTTTCAAAAAACGAACGACTCAGGTTAGATTTTTAAATCTAAGGGCCCAAAAAAATTTAGGGGCGTGATTCCCCAAAATCGCTTTCGGGTATGCGAGTCGTTTCCCAATTCTTCTACTTTATCTCCTTTCTTGTTGCTCGTTTCTCCCTATTATGCTTCTCCTTTTTTTCTTCTTTCTTCTTCAATATTTCTCTCTTATGCTTCTTCGGAAATTTTCTCACAGTAACAACTTCTCTTTTTTTATTTTTTTTATTTTTTACAGAATGGCTATCTGACGTTTTGTTTTCTCTTCTCGAAAATTGTTCTCTCCTCTCCAAATGGCTCTTCTATTTTTTTGTCTAACCGAAATGGCTCCCTCTTCTAATATTTACAGAGAAATGAAAAATTCCTTCAAAAGAACAGCTGTCCAACAGCCAGATTATTGTGCCCCACTTGGGCAACAGGTATTATGATGGGTTGTGGGTCAATTCCTCTCAAGACTTGAGAGCCTCAAGACCGCTAAAGACTGCAATTTACGGGTCTTAGATAGGTTTACAATGATGATTCGAATCGTTTCTTTTATAAGTCTTACACAGTAGATCATTTATACAAAAAAATTACTTAGATCAGATATTCATAGATATATGAACAAATGGCAATTCATTACATAAAATGGACGATTTTAGTTTGAAATGGGTTGTTAAGTTTTACCGTCTATTTTGTGCAATGAACTACTATTTATTCATATATATGTGAATATTCGATCGAAACAATTTTTTATATAAAAATGATCTACTATATAAGACCTATAAAATAAACGATTCGAATCATCATTGTAGACCCATCTAAGACCAGAAAACTGCAGTCTTGAGTGGTCTTGAGGCTCTCAAGTCTTGAGAGAAATTGAACCCGGTGGGTTGTTCCAACTTCCGAGAGCTACACATTTGAGGCTTTTCTTTTAATTTTTTTAATAATTATTTTGCACCACCATGTTCTCTCTCTCTCTCTCTCTCTCTCTCTTTACATATATATATATTTGATCTACTTAAAATTAAAATTTTATATTTCAAAAGTAAGCTTAGATCTCGCCTAGTCTAAATTCTGTCAGGTAACCTTCACTTTTTTCGGTTCTCACAAAATACGTGAAAACTCTAGGAGACTGTATGATAATACGCATACTGGTGGCTACGGTTATTTTATATATATATATATACACACACACACTACAATAGAAATTTAAGGAGTAAATAAGACATGGAGTTCTAATATAATTAGAAAAACGCACTTCAACCTAAAAGAAATTTTTTAAAAATAAAAATTACAAATCATACCATTAAAAAATTATAATTGCACTCCCGACCTTATTTTTAAAATTAAATATTCGAGCTCCTTTTATGAAATGCTTATGATTCTTCCCACATTAAGATTACAGATACCTGTCAATTAAATTAAATTACTGACAATTATATATAATCGACCTCTTTAATAATTCTTTAACACATTTCACTAAACTTATTTGATACACCGAATTATAAAATCTACTTATAGGATTTGGCATGATCAAAACTTATAAACTTTCATAAGAGAAAATCATTAATCTTTATGTTGGGACGTGAATTTCGTCAATAATTAATATCTACTATATAAACAATCGTTATACAATTAACCGGAATTTGTTGACCCGTAAAAGATCGCACATTTTAATTAATCAAAATGGCGAATATTAAATATACGTGTTTAATATTTATTTTGGAATTAAGGGCATAAGCACCCATAATAATCATGAGGTGTAAATTAATTTATATAATCAATATGAAATTAATTAACCAATCAGATCATGTTCAATACATATATAGAATACTAACACATAGCCACGTAATATCATGTGATCATATCTCACATACCGAGGAGAACCAACAAAAAGGACTTGTCACTCTGAGCAATCTACTCAGATTCCTTGCTAGAAATCACGTCCACGAAATGCGTCTCTAATATGGCTCCCAAGTATGTTAATCCAAATACCTGGAATAAAAACTAATCAATCATAAGGTCCAATCTTCATACCCACGTATACACAATCATCATGCTGAACAGACTATCATGCTTATGTAAGAAAACTCTTGAACACGTACAATCAAGCACACTTACATCCTCACAAGGTGATATACCATCTTTTTCATGGCACATAGGTATTCAAACCCAGAGCTCTGATACCAAGTGGTCACGCCCAAAACATCCGGGTCACGCGAAAGCCCACCAAAACACCCATTTATGAAAATAAGATTTTCATAGGAAATCAATATGTATAACATTTGGATAAAAGTCTGCACAGTTCAACTCTCATAAATTATAACATATCGCAAAAAGGCGTACAAAACCAACCTCAACAGGCGTCACATGTGTATGTACAAGTCTCAAAAAAGAAAAATTACATCAAATCTTCCATCACCTCTCCAACTAGATTAACTCATCATGCTCACCTTAAAAGGTTTTACAGTAAAATTACACACCGTGAGCCAAAATCCAATAAAAAAATGGACAGTAAAAACTGTAAAGCAGGCTATACAATTATACACACACGGGCTCAACCCCGGAGCCAAAAACGTTATTATTCCAAAATCACAAGTTTTTCATCAGACTATCACGAGTCTCAAAAATGGTTTATCCCATAAAACTCCACATTTTCATCCTTCAAACTATGCATATCATGCCATAGTTAAGGGAAAGCTGTAAATAAAAAAATAAGCTCCACTCGGGCCACACAGCCGAGGAGAAAAGATGTAAATGAAATCCTATGTACCGACTTTGCCGTACTGACAAAGGTAACAACTATAAACTCATGTTCATTACCCTAGTCTTGAACCATTTAAGGCTTGCTAGGTAATGACAAGTTTTATACGGAATTACAACGACAACGCCATTCACAGAGGCAACCGACTTCTTTACGGATTTTCATGATTGAAGGGAAAGCACCAAAACCACACACTTGTTTCTTTACGGTTTGCCAAGACCGATGGACGAAACATAACAAAATCACGTTTTCGGGGATTAACCCGAGAGACCGTACCGAACCCACTCTGTGCACGCTTTTAGACTTACACCAAGGAGCAATATAAGCCCAACCGACATCACACTCTGCCACGGTACATCTATGGATAACATTTCAAAACCCACCGTAGCTCAACTGCGAAACCCATAACACAGTTTATACACCACATGTATAAAAGAGATCCAATCCATTAAAATGGAGATCCGAAACCATTTCCAACAAAACGTTTAAAAGGTGAGACTCAACCCCGCGAATTAGCACCAAACCTCCAAAATCACGTTTTTCACCGTTTTCACCAAAAAATCGTTTTCAAACCTCCTTTGAAAACCATGGATGTCAACACACCTGAATCATGTATAAAAATCGAAAAAAGGCGTAAGAACCAACTTTTACTCAAAACCACAGTTACACATGAAAATCACATTTGATGAATTTTCTACCTGGTGAAAACACGTATAATTGCACAAAACACCATTATACAGTAGTAGGGTCTAGAATTTAACCTCGGAGAGTTAAGAACTCAACGTCTCAAAACTGAACTGCGTCAGAACGACAATCCGACCAGATGGATGCAAAGCCCTTGGCTCCGGTAGCAAGGATCCACAAAGGAAACAACGAAAAAACCAAGTCTTGGGCCCTCAAAGCTAGAGAGAAGGCAGAGAAAAGGGTTTCTTAGCCTTGAAGAAATGTTTTCCCTCAAAAGCTCCGCCACTGCCGCTTTTATAGAAAACGAAAATTTTCACAGTTCAGTTGACCAAACCCCTAGTTCAGTCGACCGAACTCAGAAGAAGGGGTTCAGTCGACCGAACCCATCCCCCCAGTCGACTGAACCCCACAGTAGAAGCCTACTGGAATGTGTTGTGATTTTCAGCCCAAAAACCAACCCAAACCACCTAACCAAGGTCCAAAAAAGTATAAAACACATTTACACATGCTTTTTTATAATTTTAAAGCATAAACCATGCATCGATGCTGTCATATACTGGAATAAAAATGTCACGTATATAAACAACTCAAAATTACAAGGTTCAGGGTCTCACAACTCTCCCCCCTTAAGAAATTTTGCCCTTAAAATTCACAACAAGGTCACGAGGTAAAACGGTCAGGGTATCTAGCACGCATCCCAGACTCGACCTCCCACGTCGCTTTCTCAACCCCGTGATGACGCCATAGGACCTTGACATATGCAATTATTCTGCCCCACAACACATGTTCCTTTGTACCAATAATCCTCACTGGACGCTCCTCATAGGTGGCATCCTCATCAATCCGTAGCTCACCCCAATCTAACACATGTGAATGATTAGGCTCGTACCTCCGAAGCATAGAAAAGTGAAACATGTTATGCACAGAAGCTAACTGAGGTGGCAAAGCTAAACGGTATGCAACCTCCCCAATCATGTCAATGTTCTCAAATGGTCCAATGAAACGCGGCGATAGCTTCCCGCTACGACCAAACCTCATCAAACCTCTTCGAGGCGAGACCTTCAGAAACACATGATCACCCACTGCAATCTCCAAAGGTCGCCCCCACTGATCTGCATAACTCTTCTGGCAGCTGTGCGCTGTCAGTAGGTGCTGGCGAATCGCAGCAACCATCTCTGTCGTCTCCCGTACCATGTCGGGTCCCAAGACTGTGGTCTCCCCCACATCTGTCCAACATACGGACGATCTACACGGTCTACTATACAAAGCCTCATACGGTGCCATCCCGATACTGGACTGATAGCTGTTGTTGTATGCAAACTCTGCCAACGGTAGATGATCCTCCCACGAACCTCTGAAATCAAGGATACAAGACCTCAGCATATCCTTCAGAATCTGTATAGTCCTCTCTGACTGGCCATCCGTATGGGGGTGAAAAGCAGTACTGAACATCAAGTTCGTCCCCAAGGCCACCTGCAGACTCTGCCAAAAGTACGATGTGAAGTTTGGGTTTCGGTCAGTAACAATAGATACTGGCACTCCGTGTAATCTGACAACCTCCCTAACATACAAACTACTCGGTCGCTCTACAAAATCCCTCACTCGAATGGGAAGAAAGTGTGCAGACTTCGTTAATTTATTAACCACAACCCACACGGCGTCGTGTCCCCTAGGTGACTGAAGAAGTCCTGACACAAAGTCCACCGTGACATTCTCCCATTTCCACTCTGATATAGGCAGTGACTGTAGCATTCCGACAGGCCTCTGGTGTTCCGCCTTTACCTGCTGACAGGTGAGGCATCGGGAAACAAACAGGATCACATCTCTCTTCATCCCTGTCTAGTAGAACTGACGACGTAAGTCAGGGTACATCTTCGTGCCTCCTGGATGCACGGTAAGACGAGAATGATAACACTCACGCAATAGATTAACTCGGCATGACTCTGGCACGAACAACCTGCCTACCAACCTCAAACTCTGATCAGAACCCACAATCCAGCCTGCTGTATCCTCGCCACTAGCAACGCGATCTCGTATCATCTGAGCCTCCTGATCCGCCAGTTGGACCTCTAATGCATATGCTATCAACGCTGGTCGAGTAACTACATAAAATAAGGTGGCACCCGTCTCAATCTCCCTGAGGAACAAATCAAACTCCCTAACATCTGTAAGCATGTCCCACTCACGTTTAGCTACTGAAGCTAACGACCCGTGAGATCTCCTACTAAGCGCGTCTGCCACAACATTGGCCTTCCCGGGATGGTATTGCAAATCAAAATCATAATTCTCTAACAGCTCCATCCACCGCCGTTCGCGCAAGTTCAGGTTCTTCTGCAAAAACGAGTATTTTAAGCTCTTGTGTTCGAAGAAAACCTCAAAATGCTCACCATAAAGATAGTGAGCCATGTCTTCAAGGTAAAGACCACGACTGCCAACTCCAAGTCATGCGTAGGATAGTTCTGCTCGTGCGTCTTCCACTTCCGGGAACCATAAGCAACAACCTTACCTCCCTACATCAGAACACATCCAAGACCGTCATATGATGCATCACAGTACACCGTATACCCCAAGCCTCGCTCTGGAATAATCAACACTGGCGGACTAGTCAATCTCGTCTTCAGCTCCTGCAAAGCTGACTCACAGGACTCACTCCAAACAAACACAACTCCCTTCCGCGTCAGACGCGACATCGGTGCAGCGAGTCTAGCAAAGTCCTTCACGAATCGTCGATAGTAGCCGGCTAGACCCAAGAAACTACGTATCTCAAAGACACTATTCGGTCGCTCCCAACCGGTCATTGCATCTGTCTTTGATGAATCCTCTAATACTCCGTCTATCGACACCACGTGTCCTAAAAATCTCATCTCCGACATCCAGATTTCGCACTTCTCGTACTTTGCGTACAAGCGGTGCACTCTCAATGTCTGTAATACGATCCGTAGGTGATCCTCGTGTGGCTCCCTGGTAGGTGAGTGGACGAGAATATCATCTACAAACACCACCAGAAAACTGTCCAAGTAAAGATGGAAAATCTGGTCCGTCGAACTCATGAATGCAGCAGGCGCGTTGGTCAGACCGAACGGCTTAACCAGAAACTCATAGTGACCATAGCGAGTCCTGAAAGCAGTCTTCGCTATGTCCTCGTCCCTAATCCTCAGCTGGTGATATCCCGACCTCAAGTCAATCTTCGAGTAGCAGCTCGAACCCCTCAGCAGATCAAACAAGTCATCTATCCTCGACATCGGATACTTGTTCTTCACTGTCACCTAGTTCAGCTTCCTGTAATCGATACACAAACGCAAAGACCCATCATTCTTCTTTGCAAAAAGAGCAAGAGCTCCCCATGGCAAAGTACTCGGACGGATAAACCCTATGTCTAGAAACTCCTGTAACTGCACCTTGAGTTCACGCAACTCAACGGGTGCAAAGCAATAGGATGGTATAGATATGGGAGCAGCTCCGGGAACTAGATCAATAGAGAACTCTACCTCTTGGCTCGGTGGCAACTCAAACAGATCAACAGGAAGGACATCAGGATAGTCGCACACCACCGGAGGTTACTCTTCTCGAATCCCAACAACCTCTTCCAACATAAGGGATGCAAAATGGGAACCCAGGTTGCCCTGGTTATGCACAACACCTGGCATAGACCTCAAACCCTCATCCCTATCTCGCACTAAACAAAAGCAATCTCCCGTTGGGGTACAAATCGTTATCCTCCATCGATCACAATCGATGAAGGCATGATAGGTGGTCAGCCAGTCCATCCCTAGGATGACATCAAACGCTGTCATGTCTAGGAGAACGAGGTCGAACTCTATACAACGACCGGCGACCTCCAACACACAAAATCTACAGATAAGACTCAACTTCACACTTCCACTCACTCGAGTCTCCACGCACATAGTACTACCCAACCAATCCGTTTGTAACCTCTAAGCAGATGATATGAATGAATGTGATGCTCCGGTGTCGATAAGAACACTGCCCCATGATCTGTAGACTAGAAAGGTACCTCTAATCATGGAGGTGGTAGCAGCAGCATCGGGCACGACCGGTGCTCTAGAAGAACTAGGATCAGCAAGAACATAAGCCCTGGCTGACCCACTGAGGCTCTGCACTGCCGACTGCCTGCCTGACTGCACTGAATCTCCTCCCTCTGCAAAACGGGACGTCTGAACTCTAGGCTACGAATACAACTGTGTCCCCTGGCCTGATGGAACAGCTGGTGCTCCCGCTATACTCTGAATGCTCCCTCCTTAAGGACAGTTCCTCCGGATATGCCCAGACTGCCCACACTAAAAATAGACTGGTGGCCCTCTCCCAGATGCCTGCGACTGTGACTGAGTTTGAACAGGTGCTTCACTTCGTCACTCTACCGCACGATGCCCCAGCCGCTGGCATCTATAACAAACAAGCTACCTCTGATCTGACTGTCCCGTTGAAGCTACGGGATGTGTGGATGCAAAAGACTGTGGCTGATAAGACCCCATCGGGTAAAAACTCGTACCAGATGTTCGGTGACGCTTGTCCCAGCGTCCCCGGGACTGTGCACGTCCTCCATCCCGTCTGTCCCCGACTATCTCTATCTCGACGTGTCTCATTCAGAGCATCTTCCATCTTCATGGCGGTCTCCACTAACCTTATAAAAACCTGTAACCTCAGTGCTGCCACTCTGCATCGAATAGCTGGCCTCAATCCCATCTCGAACAAATTCACACTAAACTCGTCAGTAGGTACGATCTCCTGTGCAAACTGAGGTAATCAAGTAAACTCAGCCTTGTACTCAAGCATTGTCATTGTCCCCTGCATCAGAAATAGGAAGTCCTCTTTATAGCGATCCCTTAGAGTCGTTGGACTGTATTTCTCAAGAAATACCTTCGTGAATGCATCCCAAGTACCTGCCACTGTGGTCTTGGCGAACTTCCACCACATGTGAGCACTCACACTCAGCTGGAAGGTGGCACATATAACCCTCAGATCTTCATCCTCAATCTGAAGCAAATCTAGAATCCTAGTAACCAGCTCCAGCCACTCAGTGGCAACCGTGGGATTTAGATCCCCAGAAAAGGTAAAAGGGTCCAAACGGTAAAACTCACGCATCGCAACCCGTCACCTTCGGCTCACGTATGATCTCTCTCCCCTAGAGGCCTCAGCCAGTTGCCGGATGGAGCCTACCATCTCACGTAACAGATCTCCCTCAGCAACATGTTCTTGGGGTGCATTGGCATCCCCAACATCTGGGACTGGAACGCCCATTTGGCCAGAACCACGGCCACAGCCTCGACCTCGTCCCCCTCGCGTGGACATAACTCTATACGAAAGCAACATAACAAAATAAGAATTCACACAACATGTTATTGTTAACGTAAAAGACAGATAAGCATGCTAACACATAGCCATGTAATATCATGTCGTCATATCTCACATACCGAGGTGAACCAACAAAAAGGACTTGTCACTCTGAACAACATACTCAGATTCCTTTCTAGAAATTACGTCCGCAAAATGCGTGTCTAACATGGCTCCCAAGTACGTTAATCCAAGACACCCGGAGACAAGACTAATCAATCCTAAGGTCCAATCTCCATCCTCACGTACACACAATCATCATGCTGAACAGGCTATCATGCTTATTTAAGAAAACTCTTGAACACATGCAATCAAGCACACACTTACATCCTCACAAGGTGATGTACCTTCTTTTCCATGGCTCATAGGTATTCGAACCCAGAACTCTGATACCAAGTTGTCACGCCCCAAACATCCGAGTCACGCAAAAATCCACCAAAACACCTATTTATGAAACTAAGATCTTCATAGGAAATCAAGATGTATAACATTTCGATAAAAGTCCCCACAATTCAACTCTTATAAACTGTAACATATCGCCAAAAGGCGTACAAAACCAGCCTCAACAGGCGTCACATGTGTATGTACATGTCTCAAAAAAAGAAAACTACAGCAAGTCTTCCATCACCTATGTAGTTAGGTCAACTCATCATGCTCACCTAAAAAGGTTTTACAGTAAAATTTCACACCGTGAGCCAAAGCACAATAGGAACATAGACAATAAAAATTATAAAGCAAGTTATGCAATTATACACACACAGGCTCAACCACGGGAGCTAAAAACATTTTTTTTTAAATCACAAGTTTTTCATCAGACTATCACGAGTCTCAAAAAGGTTTTATCTCATAAAACTCTACATTTCCATCCTTCAAACTATGCATATCATCCTAATAGATATCATGCCATAATTAAGGAAAAACTGTAAATAAAACAGTAAGCTCCACTCGGGCCACACAGCCGAGGAGGAAAGATGTAAATGAAATCCTATATACCGACTCCACCGTACCGACAAAGTTAACAACTATAGACTCATGTCAATTACCCAAGTCCTAAACCACTTAAGGCCTGCTTGGTAATTACAAGTTCTATACGAAGTTACAACGACAACGCCATTCACAGAGGCAGCCGACTACTTTACAGATTTCTATGACCAATGGGAAAGCACACAAACCACATACTTGTTTCTTTACGGTTTGCCACGTCCGATGCACGAAACATAACCAAACCACGTTTATGGGGATTAACCTGAGGGACCGTAGCAAACCCACTCTGCGCACGTTTTTGCACTTACACCAAGGAGCAGTAGAAGCCCAACTCAAATCACACTCTGCCATGGTACATCTATGGATAACATTTGAAAATCCACCGTAACTCAACTACGAAACCCATAACACAGTTTATACACCACATGTATAAAAGAGATCAAATCCATCAAAATGGAGATCTGAAACCATTTCCAACAAAACGTTTAAAAGGTGAGACTCAACCACGCGGGTTAGTTTCCAACCTCCAAAATCACATTTTTCACCGTTTTCACCAAAAATCTCGTTTTCAAACCTCCGTTGAAAACCATGAATGTCAACACACCCGAATCGTGTATAAAAATCGAGAAAAGGCGTAAGAACCCACTTTTTCTCAAAAATTATAGTTACACATGAAAATCACATTTGATGTACTTTCTACTTGGTGAAAACACGTATAATTGCACAAAACACCCTTATACAGTAGTAGGGTCTAGAATCCTACCTCGGAGAGTCAAGAACTCGATGTCTCAAAGCTGAACAACATCAGAACGAGAATCCGACCGGATCGATGCTAAGCCCTCGACCGTGTGGCGTTGGAATTTGGGGGTCAAAAATAAGGAAAGTCAAAGATATTTTGAGAAATATTTTAAACACCTTTAAAACTAAATTTTGAAAATCTCTTTTATTAAAAATGGAGTCGGTACTTTATTTTTGAGAAAAATTAAGAAAAATAAAATAGCTACTGATATTTGAAAACGTTAACCAGAGAAAAAAAAGTTCATGGGCTAAGGAATGAATCGGGAAAGGTGTTAGGCACCCCGTTCGTCCAACCATACGGTGGGCCTCTACTAATCATTATTGGTTATTTAATAAAATTTCTCAAATACATACAAATAAAAAAAATAGAGGCAAAGAGAGTACATCCAAAATTAAGTATAGAAAATACATAAAATATGTTCCTAACACTTCAAAACAAATAAATATCAAAATAAAAATTATGAATCCTTCGGCATGCAATTTTTATCGATATGATACATAAAATATTTCCACATGCGATATTCACAAAAAATAGGCTAACTACCATATTTAAATAAAATAGTAAATGTATGGTAAAAATTGTTTAAATTGCATAAACATAGGTTTGCTACAAAGATAAGCCAAACTATTTTAAATACAAAATATTTTAAGGAAAGTTACCAAAATATGCACATTATCAAAATAAACTAGATTGGTATTAACATAAAAAAGGAATGCTAAATATAAAATAAAACATGTACCCAAAAAAAAATTTCTACCTTAAAAGCAAGTTTACTTAATAAAGAAATTTAAAAGAAGGATTTTATAATAAAAGAGAATTTAAGGATTTGAAGGAAAAGGAAAAGGTCACAAAAGAAAAATTGTGCTAAAATGAAAATGTTAGAAAATGTTTATTCAAACTATTAAAAGTAAACCTAACTATTCATGTTTTATATTTAAAACATGATAATTACATTTCAAAAATAAGGAAGTAATTTAAAGACTTTTTATGATTTTTATGATTAATGAAAATGAAAGAAAAAGAAAGATAAAATGAAGTCATGAGAAAATAAAGCTAGAAAAAGAAAATGAAGAATGAGTCTTACACTAATAAAGAGAAAAATAAATTAACATTAAGAGAAAAAAAAAACTACATTATAGGAAAGGAAATAAGATGCTAGAAAAAGAAAATTACACTACTAAAAAAAATAATAATAAAAAATAAAAACTAATGAAGGAATATTAAGCTAATATTAAAAGAAAAATGAATGCCAAAAAAGCAATACTAAAAATAAAATGGAACACTAATATTTCAAGAAAAAAAAATGAACTAGACTACTATTAAGAGTAAATTAGAACAACTAAATAAAATAAATACTAAAAAATTAAACTAATGGTTAATAAAGAAAATAACATTAACATTATAAGAAAAGAAAAGAGAAGGAAAATAAATGTTAGTAAAGACAGTTAAACTATTGCTAGAAAGATTAAAAAAATTAAAAATAATTATTTAGTTTAAATATGAAATGTAGTATTAATCATTACATTCATATAAATGTATGTGCATTATTACAACAATTAACAGCATTATTAAGTTGTAATTGCCAAAATATGTTAGGACTATTTAATAAGTAAATAAATAAATAAATAAAAGACAATGTGCTTAGTGTGGGTTGTGAATTAAGAAATTAATTTAAAAGATGAAATTCAACGAAATAGATTATTCAATAAAAGCAATAAACAATGTTAACTACATAAATAAAGAAAACGTGCAAATTAAAATTGACAATTAACCCGATCACTCCAAAAGAAATAAAGTGGAGTTTAGGAAGATCGGGAATCTAAATGGGGTACCTAGATTGCTGAGGAATCCTCAAGTTGTGGAATGTGTCTCGGCGTGCCAATCATCGGGTGGTCATCCAAGCAATGTAGGCATCAATTAGAGGTATGGGACTCGATATTTCGACATAATTTCGGCGTCGGAGTACAGGATCGTCCGATGTATCGGCAGTGTTTCTCTTACTCAAAATTGGTTCTGAAAACGTACGCTGGGGTACGGTATTTATAGAATTCTTCAACCAATGAGGTCTTGTCACGTTTTGGGGCACGTCAAGCCATTTGGAGTTGGTAGTCGCCATAATACAAGTTGGCAGTCGCCATGTTTTTGGAAGGTTCCATAAAGTTCTATGGCGGTCGCCACAATGGGAGTGGGCGATCGCCATGATGGAAGGTGGCGGTCGCCACTTTGGGCTAGAGTTTTCACAAAGTTCTACCGTAGGCGCCATGAAGAGAGTTGGCGGTTGCCTTACTTGGGCATCAAGTTTCAATGGTTCGTCAAAATTTCACTGGTTTGAACGTTCCGTCTTCGAATACCGGGCTTGGATCACTTCTCGATAAACGAATTGAGGCACTATTCCACTTGTTTTCATCATCGAATTTGCCTAAGATTAGGCAGGGTCAAATTGCGGAGTCTACAGGCCTCGATACTAAGGATTCACAAAGGAAAAAAGAAAAAAACCAACCTTCAGGCGCTCAAAGCTAGAGAGAAGGCAGAGAAAAGGATTTCCCAGCCTTGAAGAAATGTTTTTCCTCAAAAGCTCCGCCACGGCCGCTTTTATAGAAAACAGAAATTTTCACAGTTCAGTCGATCGAACTCAGAAAAAGGGGTTCAGTCGACCGAACTCCACAACAGAAGCCTACTGGAATGTGTTGTGATTTTTTACCCCAAAAACCAACCCAAACCACCTAACCAAGGTCCGACAAAGCATAAAACACATTTACACATGCTTTTCTACAACTTTAAAGCATAAACCATGCATCGATGTTGTTATATACTGGAAAAAAATGTCACGTATATAAACAACTCAAAATTACAAGGTTCAGGGTCTCACACATTCTCTCTTCTATGATGGTCTATCACCAAAAAACACCCTCATTCGTCGTACGCCGTCGTCATTTATTCCAAACCAATAAGTCTTCTCACATTTCTTTTTAGAAGTTCTTTCTCCTTCAGGCCCTTTTGGGCATTCATTGCTGTTATACTAGTTCAAGTCTTCGTTTCCTTCTTTTTTCAAATCTTCACCTTTTTTCAGTTATCGGCCTGTTTGGTGTAGGTTTTCGCCCTTTTCCCTTCTATTGTTACATCGAGCTTTCGAACCTCTTGCTTTAGGATGGAAAAATGTGTAAAGGAGGTAAATACTCCCTCTGCCTTAGCAACTTTTCGTGCTAAGTATAACATTCCACACTCTACCTCAGAGCATTTTTATAACGAGACTGCTTAAGGGGAAATAAGTAGCCTTTCTCATTGTCTCAGTGGTAGAGGCTGGGGCCCATTTCCCTATATATCCACTCCTCAAAAAAATACTCAACTAGTGTCGGCTCACCCCCTATTAGGTTTTCATTAACTTCATTAGAGTAGTCATGGGGGTGGCCGAGATGAACTGCTATTTCTGTTTAAATGTCGACATCCCTAAAATCTTACATTGCTACATCATAGGCCACAATCAAGACATCACCACCTTCTAGCTTCGGCATAAATGCCTTGGCCTTAGGTTGGTTCACGACCTTCTTGAGTCAAACAAGCACGGCACTGACTACATACTGATGGCGGACGACTTCGAGTTCCCGCCTAACCACGTGGAACACTTAGGCCGTCGCATTCTCTGGGTTCTAGGCAAACATGTTGGTTCAGCTATTGATTTGATTGTTTTGAAACTGTATTTTTCTTGCTCCTGCTTCTGTTTGTGTTGGCTCACTCTAGTTTGTGTTTGTAGAGGCAAGTCCTACTCATGGGCAAAGAAGGCAAACCAACGTAGCCGAAGTCAATTGAGCTATCGCCATAAGAGAAGAACGCTCCATTCTCGAGCTGCTCGACTACAAACTAAGTTACCAAAAAGCAATCCAACACCGAGGTGAAGCTTCTAAAGGGACCAAAATCCAAGAAAACACTAATGGCACATACAAATTGAATCAACAACAGTTCAAAAAACAGAACAACATAACACAAAAAACCCTACCGCATCAAACAGTCCGAACAGACGAAACCCTAGGTTTTTGTATGTAAAAACTAAATTTCAGAACACCCACAAAGGCGGAACAAGGATTATATTTGCGTGATTCTTCTGATTTGATTACGTTTCAGCACTTGAACTTGAACTTCTATGTCAACCCATGAACCGACGATCTTGTCTCCAACTTAGATTTTTTACTATATTTCCAAACACCGAAATACGAACAAATTGTGACTTTTGATCCTTTGTGTTTCAAACTCTATCTGGTTGCCTTCCTTTTTCTATGATTTTTACAAGTGTTTGACAATCCCAAGGAATGATATGAATAATACAAACTGGCTACAAGAGTTATAAATGGCGTATATATAGGCTACGACACGAATCTAAGAAGCAAATAAGAATCGAAATTCTAATATAATTAGAAAAAACATGTGAGGACCCATTTTCGAATGGCGTCCGTGACCACCTTTTTATTTATAAAAGGGTTTCATTTAAAAACTCGTTAAGTTTTGGCTTATAACAAAATTTCTTTCAAAACTCATTTGGAACTTGAGAACGAAGAATTCTTGTTAAAGAACTTTTATTTGCTAATTAAAAATAGTAAATTTTTTTCTTTGGGTGGGAAAAGCAAATTATCAAAATTTAAGGTTTCCAACCAATATTTCCAAGTTATTTTGAAAAATTCGCAGAGCATGCTAAAAGTGTAACCATACATCATTTACATTATTATTTTACGTCATACAAAAAGGCATAATAGCAATATCCACAAATTTACAATAAAAAATAACAAAAATAAATTTCTTTCCAGCCACCACTTTATTCTTCAATTTAACGTCACCTTAATTTACAAATTACAACATTTCAATAGCAATGCTAATATAAGTACATAAAATATCTGTGTTATTTCTCGTTTTTCATTTTTATAATGATAACATTTAACGATTTTATCCACAATTTTGAGAGTACCCGACATAAATTGGAAATGAACATTCCACAATCACCTGCCGTGACTCACCGTCCTTATCCGTCTTGTCACTGATATACATTATCATCTCTCAACGGCTAGGACCCCATTTAAACTATAATTCATTTATTTCATTTATAATATCCACAATTTCAGAATTACATCATCATTGATCATAACACATAAATCGTTATAAAGCAGTAAATTAAAAAACTTTAATTAACTCAAATATCAAATGACACATCAAATTTTAGCAAGAACTTTACTCAAAATTTTTGTCTAGAAATTCCCAAATCCATAATTAACAAAAATCATATGTTTTAGTCGAATTATTCTATTTTGACAAAATTTTAATTTTTTTTTATTTTGCTGCATTTAAAATTTTATCTTTATTAAAATATGATTTGGAATATCAAAATTAAATTGTCTTTGCAAAAGCCATGACAGACTGAAATCAGTATAGAATTAGAGAATAGCAGGTTGAGATGGATTAACATGTTTGCAATAAAGATTAAATTATTGAAGAAGATGAAATGGAGAACATCTGAATGTGGACTGAATTCATACCACCAGTTAAAAAATCAACTGGGAATAACATATTTAAAATTATCACAAAATTTAATAAACCATAAATGTTGCATCATGAAATTTTGCATATAAAAGAACATGTTTTCATGCATGTTGATAATCATAATAATTCTATTTAGTAAGGAGAATGGTATTATTTTTAATCTGTTTTGAAATTTTATTTCCCAAGCACCATTCTTGTTTAGAAATGATCTTTTGAATAACACATTTTGAATAATCGATAATTTCTTTGTCATTAGTAGAAGTGTGTTAAATTTTAATTGAGGTGATTTCAAGAAGAAGAGTTTCATAAAACACGTGGGATGGAGAATTTGCAGTTAGTGAATAACACCACTCTGGTGGTAAGTAATTGCCGATAAGTTTTGCCAAAATGTCTGAGATTTGACTCTCTGGTACACTTTGTAAAACTTTAAGATCTTCATCTTCGAGAAAAATATTTCGCATGCGGGTTTCATGAGAAAGATATTTATGGGAGTGTGCTTCTGACACCTGATTAAGAGTGGCTTTGCTCTTAGCAGGTTATATGCGTGTTGGGTTTGGACTCATTACTACCATTGGTGGAGTACTTTTGGCGAATATTTCATGAACCTGACTTTTGCGTGGATTGGACATTTCCCTGCAGAAATTCTCTAGTTAAGAAGTTTGGTAGAGAATTGTTAGTTCCTTTAATATATTCAATATCAAAACCAAAAATACTTAAAATAGCTTGCCATCTGATAAATATTTGTTTTGAAAAAATATTTTGAACATCTTTTTGTAAAATTGCTTTTGCATCTTTATAATCAGTTCTTAACAAAAACTTTTGATTTAAAAGAGCGCTTTCAAATTTTGTAATGTATAAAACTATTGACAAAATTTCTTTTTTAATGGTAGAATAATTTTGTTGAGTGGGTTTTCACACACCACTCGTAAACCGAACCAGTTGTTCTGTAATTTTTTGCTTTTGCTTTTGCTTTTACTTTAAAAGCCCACATTACCCTAATTCCGAGGCATTAGTTTAGTTTCAACTATCTTAAAAGCTTATGGGTCTAGTAAATTGAGACATGGAAGTTGTTTACCATGATGTTTAATTCTTTGAACATCATAAGCATGCTGTTGCGTCTAAGGCTTAGGTTTGTTCCTAAGTCTTTGATATAATAATTTTGTATCTTTGTAAAAATCTTTGTAGAAGTCGAAAATATAATTAAGTCTTTCCAAGAATCATTGTAATTGATTTTGTTTGTTATTTTATCAAAAAGCTTAGAAGCAAAATCAATAGAACGATCTATGAGTATAATAGTTCCATGATGGATATTATGTATCAAAAATCTTATTTGAATTTGAAATAATTTAATTTAAAGTGCACTTAGTACTAATTCATTAGTTTTAATAACATTATAAAATTTATTTAATTTGTTGATATGTAGTGATGTTGATGGTGAGAAAATTAAAACATTATCAATATAAACAATACAAAATTGATCATAAGGATTAAATATATCATTCATTACATTTTGAAATTCGAATGGACATATTTGAGTTCAAAAGGCATTACGTTCCATTCGTAATGTCCAAATGGTACTATGAATGCAATTTTATATCTATCTTTTTCAGCAATTTAAATTTGTCAAAATTCAGATTTCATATCAAAATTTGAAAATACTTTAGCTTGATATAATTTATTTAATAAATCTTTTTTGTTTGTGATTTGATATTTTATCTATTGTAAAATTTTGTTTAATAGTTTATAATTTATCACTAATCGTGGAGTACCACGTTCAAATTCTGTATTTTTATTTACATAAAATGCAGCGCATGACTATGGTGATTTACTTGGTCTAATTAATTTTTTATTTATTAACTCTTGAATTTTTTTTGCAATATGCTAATTGGGCTTGATCCATTTGAGATGGACGAGCTTTTATGGGAAAAAAAATCTTTCATTAAAATTAAGTGCGTAAGGTAAATTCACAATATGTTATTTCCTATGCTAAAAAGCAAGAGGAAGATCAGAACATATATTTTTTGTAAAAAGATTTTTAAAATATTCAATTTGCTATTGTGTGTCATATTTTTGAATTTTTTTTTATCAATTTGAGAATAAAAAATTTCTTCTTGTAAGAAATTAATTTGTTTTTGTTTGAAAATTAAGGTAGATTTTAATTCTTGAAGTGTGTGTGGTTGAAAAGGAAAAATGAACGAAAATATTATGTTTTTATTTTTCATTAGTTTTGTACTAATACCTTCATAAATAACAGTAAATGGTGCCATCATTGTTAGGAATGGAATTCTTAAAATGATATGCTGTGATAAGTTAGGTACTAGTACAAATTCAGTTTGTAAGCAAATATCTTGATTACAAAATGTAAACATATGAAAATTTATAATTAATTTTCATAGAGGAATCATCTGCTGTATTTAAATTTTGTTTAGTTTTTTAAAAATATTTTATTAAGATTAATCATTCTCTAATACAATTGAGATCTGCCCCAGAATTAACTAGAGCGATAGCTTTCACAATAAAATCTTCTCTGACAACTAATTGTATTTTAATGTACCATTTTTTATACATAATTTGATTTATTATTGAAAAATTAATTTAATTTACTATTAGCTCGGGATTAGGTTCTTCTATCCTAATACCTTTTTATTTTTTTTATTATTTTTTGGTTTTTCATTTTTTATTTCAGATGGAAATAAGCATGGTGCTGATTCATTCTTATTATTTTTTAATTGGGAAATTCTAATTTCTAATTGTTTTATTTTCTGTTTTAAATTGTTTATTTGTTGATATAAATTTGGTAATGTTGGTTGAACGGGGATAGATTGTTGTAGTCTTTCTAAAATATTTTTAAAATCACATTATTTGTATGTAAATTTATTTTGATTTTTTTGCTGTTGATATTCTTGTGATTTTTGTTGTACTTGATCCATATATTTAAAAATAATATGTTTTCTTATTTCTTGATCATTAATTTGATTTAAAATATCTAATATATTTTGTTCATCTTGTGAAATTTTTTTTATACTTAATCCATTTAATTTTAAAATCGCTTGGTAATAGTCTTCTTTAATTTGGCATTTATTACAACATTTTGTTTCTTCTTCAGAATTGGATTCTTCTGAGGTAGAAATTATATCTTGATTTAATTCTTCTAAATTATATTCTTTATTTGAGGATTGTGATGAAGAATCTTCATCTTCACTTGGTGGTCTGGAATTTAGTAATAAGTTCATAATTTGTTGTTTTAATTCGTCAAAACATTTTAATTCATTTATATTTTGTTTTGTGAAACATATATTAGCAAAGTGTCATATTTTGCCACATTTCCAGCATACAACATCCTTCTTAGATGTTGATACTTGATTGGTAAATTTTTTGTTGGCTGATTTTTGTGGTCTATTTTAAAATTTTGAATAAGATTTGTAATTTTGATATTTTTTGTAGGGCTTATAGGATTTATATCTTTTCTTATATTTATATTATATTTATGATAATATTTTTTCTTTTTATGCTTAGGTTTAGTTAAAGTGTCTAAGGGTGATTTTATGGTATTGTATCCAAATTGGTAGCATAATTGACTTAATTCAGTTTTTTCTAATTTTTTTTCTTTTTCAATTTTATATCATTGCAAAGGACTAATCCTTGGGCACATATTTAATAGATTAATTCACCATATATGTATTGGTTATATGGTAATAAATCTTGATTTTTATTTTTATTCT
Source organism: Heliamphora exappendiculata (assembly GCA_034768845.1). NCBI lineage: Eukaryota > Viridiplantae > Streptophyta > Magnoliopsida > Ericales > Sarraceniaceae > Heliamphora > Heliamphora exappendiculata. The sequence goes on from JAOTRH010487293.1 coordinate 22,286, forward strand.
TGTTTTGACATTTTCTACAAATAAAGTGGGAAAACCAGCTATAAACCGTTCTTTTCAAAAATCTTGATTAGTATTATTTTTTTGGTATAATTTTGATAAAAATACATCTTTGTACCATCTAAAATGAGTTAACGTTGGGCAACGTAAATTAATTAATAATTCTTTTCTTCTTTCAAAAATAATTTCTATATTAACCACATAATGTTAAGTTATTGATGTAATTAAAGTTGAAATTATATCACTAAGAGGAAGACCATATTATTCTATAAGAAGACCATGTTCATTTCTTTTGACATATGTTAAAATTATTAATTTTGTTCATCACTTAAATAATTATTCCACCAACTTTTAAGTTGGCCAAAAAAATTCGCTATTAATAATTCACCAACGGTTGCATCATTGTTTGAGAGATTATGTGACAAGGTTGCATTAGCTGCCATCATCATATGTTGTTCTATTTCTATTATTTGATAATCTCACTTGCCATCTAAATTTCATTCAATTAAATTAGAGCCATTAAAAATTATTGGATAAGTTTTTTCTTCATATTGTATATCCATAGGCGTTGGACGAGGATAATAATTTGTAGTAACTAGTTTAAGTGTAATAGTAGTTGCTTGAATTTGATTTGGAGGTTCTTGAAATTGAGAATATAAATTTTGTAATTCTTGTTCTTCTTCGTCTTCTTCTTCTTCTTCTAAAACATAAATAGATTTGTGTTTGTCTTGTATCTTGGCAGGATTAAAAGATTTGTGTTTGTAATAGTAGTTGCTTGAATTTGATTTCGAGGTTCTTGAAATTGAGAATATAAATTTTGTAATTCTTGGTCTTCTTCGTCTTCGTCTTCTTCTTCTTCTTCTAAAATGTGAATAGATTTGTGTTTGTCTTCTACCTTGACAGGATTAAAGGAAGAGGCTAAAGTGGTTGATTGATGTTGCATATTTAAGAATTTATATCATTGTTCAATAAAATCTTGTGATGAATTTTGTAGTTTATATTTGGAAAAGGGTAAAGGTTTAACAAAAGATAAATTTTGTTATATTTTAGAAAAATTTGGTGTAACAAATTTAAAATTTAATTTTTTTACTAAATTATAAATAGCGTCTATTTTGGAACCTACCGTGGCTATAGCATTAATTTCATATTTTTCACGTCGGTTGACCTGTTTTTTAATTTGTATACCAGACATTATAATTTCTTGAGGATTGACTGAAGTGAGATCTATTCCGTGGTATATAAAATTGATGTGATCTGGTAGACCGAGATCTAACCAGAGGAGTTTCATATGGTGTGGGTTCAGAATGTATAGAAGATGTACTAGCCTTGGAAGGAAATTGAATTTGAACAGATTCATCAGGAAATTCAATTATGATTTCTGGTTGATCTTGTGTTTGTGTTGAAGGTTGAGGTGACATAATTTGAAAAAAAATCCATGTATTATTATCTTCATTATCAGCTTATTCTATTTCATTTCATTTTATAACTCTAGGAGTATATACTTGAGATGTCTTTGGATTCAATTGAAATAAAATTATGGATCCATGTGGACTAGTTATACCTTTAAACAATGGGACAGATGTTGTCATAACTTTTAAATAAACTCTATATGTAATTTATAAATTTAATGCTAATTGAACTATATTATATATTTTCGTTTGAACTTGTAAAGTTAATGTTTTGAGAATCGTTGAATCGTGAAGAGATACCTTAAAATTGGAAGAACATTTGAAATATACTGGTCCATGAGCCAAACTTATTTTAATAGTGCATAAAAGTGCATCAGCGTCTTAGGTCAACTAATGAGCAAATTATTGATTTATTAATGTTTAATCTCGTCATGCGTTTATTTCCTACTTAGACTAATCATAAATGTAAAAAATTAAAATTTTTAAATTTTTTTAATTAATTGTGTAAAAACTCATACCCTGACAATTAATAAAAATAAGACACGTGTACTTTCTTAGAATAATATAATATTTGATGAGCTGTAATAAAAATAAATAAATAATAATGTATTAATGGAAAATATTTAAATAAAATTTCTAATAAAACTTTATACTTAATTTCATGATTGGAGCTCAAAAATATACATCAAATTAAGTTTTAAATAATCAAAGATTGGGATGAAAATCTATTCTATAATTAGAAAAATTTTATCTAAATTTTGATTTCACAATAATTCATAAAAATACATTAGCTTTATATTTAAATTTTCAAATTTTTCTAAATTAAAAATTTTGGATAAAAAATTTCACAAGTTTCACAAGGCATCAAAAATAATATTTTAGTCTTACGGTATCCTTGTCGTGGTGCATGTAAAAACACTTCATGCAGTATGTCACCTGCCCAGAAACTCCCCTATAAATACTGAGTTACCGTTGAGACTTATGC
>JAOTRH010487304.1:5272-58577 GCA_034768845.1 Heliamphora exappendiculata
GAATTGGATTTTTAAATAATTTTTATTTTTTTAATATTTCAATTACAAAAGTTAACAAATATTAACCCAATTTTATTCACAATGTATTTATTATAAGAAATGAACAATAATAAATTAAACAAATACAAAAGTAAAGAGTTTTAAGGGAAGAGAGAACAAAATTAAGATTTTTACAAAGTTCGGCGCTACGGCTTACGTCTTTGCCTCAAGCACACCGCTTTGAGGATTTCACTAATCCCTCCTTAAGGTGAAGACGCCTCTCTCCTTCACCAGGCCGAGAAGCCCTTACACCAAGAGCGCCCTAGCTCTTCAACTCAAGTGAATTTTCTCATTTGAACATGGCTAAAACCTAGCCTCAATTATAATACGAATGAAATAGGAGGTGTACAAATAAAAGCTTCCTTAATGAGAAAATGAGTAAAAATTTAAAGCACACTAGTTCACTCTCAAAGACATATCACTTGAAACACAAAGAGAATTATAGGGTTTTTATCTCAAGAATTAACAAGAGAATAAAAGATTTTGGAGCACAAAATGAAGGCACAAGAGAGAATAGAATGCAAGACTTGTTGATGCCTTTGACAATCCTCAAAGGCTGTATTTATAGACTAAAAATTTGAACTAGCCATTTGCAGCCAAATTTAAAATTTTGCCAACTCAGTCGACTGACCTGGGAAGTTCGATCGACTGGACTACCTTTCTATCGAAAATAATTTTTTGGCAAAATCCTTCAGTCGACTGACTGTGCTTCCTCAGTCGACTGACCTGTGAAAAATCAAAATTTTATTTTTGAAAATATTTTTAGGCTCTTTAAAGAATATCATTTTTATTTAAAATAATTTTTATGAAATTCAAAATGCTTATGGTCCATCTAAGTCTTCCTATGAGCTTCAACCAATATCCTTATGAGATTGAACTTACATAGCTCTCAATAAATTCAAAAGTTATTCAACTTTTGTCTTCACTTTTCATCATGAATTTCCTTCACTTGTTCCTTGCTTCATGGCTTCTAAGTTTCATCCATAATTTCTCATAACTTGCCTTTACTTGCTTCATGCTTCGTTGCTTCTAAGTTTCATCCATGGATTTCTTTTACACAAGCTTAATTTTCACAATTAAATACTTAAGTTTGTTATCATCAAAACGGATGCTGAAATCTCGAAACCATGTTAGGCTTACAATCTCCCTATTTTTAATGATGACAAACAAGAAGCAAAATAAGGTGAAATAATTATGTAAAGCTCCCCCTCACAATATGCATATAAAATGTAAATATGTGATGACCAATAGATTCTTTAAGTTCAAATATACGTAACATAAAGTGAAGTAGACAAAAGTGAAACATTTGCATGTGAGTAGAATATAAGGTTATCAACAATATCCAAATGTCATTAGCTTAGCAATATCCAAACATAAGAGCATAAGTGGACCATAATACAACCATACTAGCATCAACAATGTCATAATATCATGCAAAAATAGTAGCCAAATGTAATTAACGTAAAACCGTAAGTAGGAGCCAAATGTAAAAAGATATTTCTTTGCTCTCTTGTCCCCCTTTTAGTATCAATAAAAAGAACTAATCGGAGATAGTTAAGTCAAATTCATCTTCGTCTTTGACGTCGTCATCAGCGCCATCATCATCTCCATTGGTACTATCTGAATCATCATGATATGTAGGAAGGCCCAATGCATCTTCGATTCGAGTGAGGCGGTTGGAGACCTTTTTGAATTCCCCTTTAACTTCTTTGGTGAAAGATTTAACTTCTTAAGAAAAGACTTGGAGGATTTGGCGTGAGTAGAACAAATATCGGTAGCCACAGGAGGCAGTACATCGGCTTGATCATAGGCGCGTTCTTCGTCGGTCGCTTCTTCTTCCTCTTCAACTACTTATGGCACTCGCCGTCGTCTTCCAACTTTAAGTTCCCATCCACCATCTTGCAAGGTATAACCCATCTATTTTAAGGTGGTATTATTGAAGAAATCGGAGAGTTTTGGTGGAACAAAATTTGAAGGAGATGGAGAAAAACCAAGAGTGGAGTAAGAAAAACACCATATGAAAGAGTATGACATTTAGTACCCTCTTTAGCTAGCATCTGCTGACAGATAAGAGATGGAAGATCAAGGCATTTATCCATGTATGTACACCACATGTGGAAGCAATCTAGATAAGAAATATGACTCCGTGAACCACTACGTGGGAGAATGTTGTAAGTGATGATTAGGTGGATAATTTTAGCCTCAAGAGTAAGTTGTGAATATTGAGGAGTGAGGGCGAAGTTGATTACCTGTTCACTCATAACCATGGGCAAAATGGTTTGAGGGGTAAAGTCACATTCCATGATCCAATTTGTGGAGTATTTGGGACATACAAAATCTCCTCGACCAAGGCCAAAAAGATTTGCAAGGTCTCGATTGGTAAAGTGATATTGTTTTCTAAATAGGTATGTGGAAAGATGAGTGTATGGATCATTGACATGGGGTTTATCCTCTTTCATTAAATTGGCATAAAATAGACGAGTGTGTTGAGGAAAAACACCTTTAGATTGATAAAATAAATACGGACCCCATCCAATTTTAGTTAAGAGTCGACAAACATTTGGAAAATGAAGATCCATGAAGCGTATATCCAAAAACTTACCGAAAATGGGTTCAAGGGATCAAAGATGAGTTTTGTAGAGAGTTTCGGCCCGTCCTGTGGAGAACCATTGATCACTTTCCTCCGTTGTGTCCTCTCGTGCAATGGATTTCCCTTTTCCACCTTTGGTTCTAAGAGGCATTGTGAGAATGGAGGGATGTGATGAGAGGATGGAAGAAGATTGGAAGAATTGAAGAGAGGGGTAAAAAGAAACAGTAGGAGGAAGTGAGAGTTGAGAAACCGAGAATGAGGCAAATGAATTGATGTGTGGTTCGGTCGACTTAGGGATTAAAATCCCGAGACTTCAGTCCATTGAAGTGGTCAAGTTAGTTGACTGAGATGCTGAACCTTTTATGCGAGTTTTTCCTGGGACAGTTCAGTTGATTGAACTTGGGGCTTCAATCGACTGAGATTCCTCTATTTGTAAAAAAAAACTACTTAGACTTTTAAAAGATGATTAAGAGGAACTTTGGTTCACACCACATCTCGAATATGCAATAAGCTTAATTCTCTTCGAATTAAAATAAATCTATCTTCATTTGGTGGTTTTGTGAAAATATCGGCCCATTGTTCATTAGTGCATACAAATTCTAGAAAAATATCACCTTTTTGCACATGATCACGAATAAAATGATTTCTTATCTCTATGTGTTTGGTTCGTGAGTACAAGATAGGATTTTTAGATATATTAATTGCACTAGTATTGTCACATTTTATTGGCATAATATCGTAATCTAATTTATAATCTTTAAGTTGTTGTTTCATATATAACACTTGGGCACAACAACTTCCGGTGGCTACATATTCTGCTTCGGCAGTGGATAATGCTACAAAATTTTGTTTCTTAAAAAACCATGAAACAAGAGATCGTCCTAAGAAATGACAAGTTTCACTCGTGCTTTTGTTATCAATTAGGCATATGGCATAGTTCGTGTCGAAGTAACTAATCATTTCAAAAGAAGTAAACTTTGGATACCATAAGTGTTAGACCCTGTACCATTTCATTTTGATAAATAAGCATATTCGGTGTTTTTTAACACGTTATGGCGTTTTCTCTTTAATATGCTTATATGTGTTTTGATGCATGTTTTGGTTTAAATAAACATGCAGGGTTGGTCCCTGGGGCTGCGGGGAGTTACGGTGCGAATTTCAAAATTTAAAAAAGAAGAAGATATTTTAGAAGCCTATAAATATCTGGAGTTAGATATTTTCAAAACTTAACAATTAAGTTTCCTCCTTTTTCTCTCTGCCTTCTCTCTAACTTCTCGAGGGCCCAGGGCTTGGTTTTTGACGGACCAACAGCCGATCCTTGTTATAGGCATCGTGCTCTATGCTTCCATCCAAACAGAATTTCATTTTGATGAAGCTCAATTTTGCACGTGGATCGAGGCGTCGAGTTTTTAACTCACCGAGGTAAGATTCTAGACTATATAGATGTTTAAGGGTGCTATATGTAATCTTGTGTTGTTTCACCGTTTAAAAATGCATGAAAAAGGTGATTTATGTTTTGATAAATCGGGTTTTTAACTTAAAACCATTTTTTGTCGTTTTCGGTGGATGAAAATGTGTTTCGAGAGTTTCCTTTCGAGGTTTTGGAGTAAGGCTTGGGCGTGTGGATGTTCGAGGGTGTTTGATGGGTGTTTGGAGGCTTAATTTGAGGCTTGGAGGCAAAAACCGTAGCTTAAAACATTTTATGGGCAGGATCAGTCGACTGGATCATAATTTCAGTCGACTGGACCTGGGAGGTCAGTTGACTGAAATTGCTTCTATTTTGATTCTCTTTTTCCAGAGAGTTTCTCAGTCGACTGGGGTCCTGTGTGGGCTGTTGGTGTTGTTTTGGTGGTTGGGTGGTTGGGTGGTTGGGTTTTGGTTTTCCTCGCTTTCCTCAAATGGTTTTGAGGCGATGGATTCATGAGAATCGCGTTGTAGAGGTTGTCTTTAAAAAGGATGGTATGAAAAAGGAGTTTTTATGAAAACTTTGGAAAATATGTTTTCTTTTAGGGGTTTGGAGCTGACCTTTGGGGTTGGGGTTCAACCTTGAAAGCTTTTGATAAAAGTGTGTATTTTTACATACCTGTTGATCTCCATGGTAGATGGATTGGATCTCTTTTTTATACATATGTTGTATAGCTTTGAAACTCATGTTTTTACATGTTTGGTTTGATCTCCATGTTAATGGATGGATCTATATGTTTGCTTGATCTCCATGTTGATGGATTGATCTTGGTATAAATGTGAAAAACGTTTTGGTTTTGTAAACTGATTCTCTAGATGTACCTGGATAGCGGGTATTTGGCATGAGTTACCCTTGTTGTAAGTCTGGAAACATGCGCAGAGTAGGTCGTTTGTACCTTCGGGCTAGTCCCTGTAAATTAAGCGGTTGGGTGCTTTGTACCATTGGGTTTTGGGCCCGTAAATTAAGCTTTTACGTTGTGGTGGCTTTGTATAGAACTTGTATTTACCTAACTGGTCCTACGATGTGTAGAGATTGGGTAAAGGGGCAGGAGTCTGTAGTTGCTACATCTGTCCCCTTGTGACGGAGTCGGTACATAGGATTCTTATTTTTCTCCTCGGCTATGTGGTCTGAGTGGAGCATACTATTTTACAGGTTTATTTTCCTCGGCTGTGTGTGTGTTGTCATGCCCCAAATATTCGGATCATGTGAAAGCCCACTAAAACACCCATTTGTATATAAAATAGGTTTTCATAGTTGGAAATCAAAATATAGCAGTTGGATAAAAGATTCCCAAGTTCAACACTCATAAAACTATAAACATGCATTCTCATACATGAATAAATATATCGCCAAAAGGCGTACAAAACTAGCCTCAACAGGCATCACATGTAAAAGTACATGTCTCAAAAAGGAAAAACTACAGCAAGTCTTCCACACCGTGAGCTAAAGCCCAATAGAACATAGATTGAAAACTGTAATACAGGTCATGCAGTCATATGGTCGGAGTGAACTCAATCATAAGCCCAAAACAGGTTTTCTTGTAAAAAATCCATCAATTTTCCATCGTTGAAACTATGCATATAATTTGACAGTTATCATGCCACAGTTAAGGGAAAGCAGTAAAACACATCATTCTCGACTCGGGACATGCTGCCGAGGAAACACATAAAATGTAATCCTATGTATTGACTCTGTCAACTCAAGATAAATGCAATAACTATAGACTCCGGCCTATTACCCTAGTCCTGAACCACTTAAGGCTTGCTAGGTAATGACAAGTTCTATACGATGTCATAACAATATACCCACTCAAGGGATAACTTGCTTCTTTATGGATTTCTATGACTGATGGACGAAGTTAACCAAATCACGAATCGCTTCTTTACGGATTGCCATGATCGATGGATGAAGTTAACCAATACCACGTTTACGGGGATTAACCCGAGGGACCGTAGCGAACCCACTCTGCGCACGTTTTTGGACTTTCACCAAGGAGCAATGGAAGCCCAACTCTAAACCACACACCCATTGTCTCAGTACATCTATGGATAACATTATAAAACCCAACACGCTAATAGATATACAACACATGTATATAAAAGGGATCCCATCCATGAACCATGGAGATCAAACAACATATGTAAAAACATATTTTCACCCAAAATGTTTTAGAAGTTGAAACTCAACCCCGAAGGCTAGCTCCAAACTTTCAACCAACACGTTTTGAAATTTCCCAAGACTCCGTTTTCAAACCATCCTTTTGAAAACCTCATATACCCCTTTGAAACCATAAAATTTCATAAAAACCTTGGATAAACATCACACTAGGAAAACTTGAACCTAAAACAAATCATTTTCCAAAACAGCCCAGGTTCAGTCGACTGGACTCACCCTCCAGTCGACTGAAAAACACACGGGAAGAAGAAGACCAAAACAGAAGCCTTTTCAGTCAACTGACCTCCCAGGTCCAGTCGACTAAACCTCCTACATGATGATCCAGTCGACTGGACTCTCCCTCCAATCGACTGAATCTGCCCAGATCATGTTTTTGAGCTACGGTTTTGGTTTCCAAATCTCAAATCAAGCCTCCAAACTTCTATTTTTGATATCCACAAGCATCCCCTAGCTTAGGACTATCATAAAATCTCGAAAGGAACATCCCTCTTTCGATTTCATCCAACCAAACGCCGAAAAACAATTTTTAAACAAAAAACCCAGTTTAAACATAAATCACATTTCATGCGTTTTTAAACGGTGAAAACACGTAGGATTACATGTAGTACCCTCTAACAGTTATACAGTCTAGGATCCTACCTCGGTGAGTTTAAAACTCGATGTCTCGATCCACGTGAAAAATCGAGCTTCGCCGGAATCAAATTCTGGCTGGATGGATGCGTAGACCACGATGCCGATACTACGGATCAGCTATTGGTTTATCAAAAATCAAGCCTCGGGCCCCCGAGAAGCTAGAGAGAAGGTAGAGCGTTTGGTGAGCTTAAAGCTAGAGAGAGAGAAGGGGAGATATTTTGATGAAAATATCTCACACAAGATATTTATAGTCAAAATATCTCGAAAATATCTTTTTTTTTTAAATTTAAAAATTGCTCAGCAACACCCAATAACCCCAGGAACCAACCCCGCATGCTTATTTACACATAAATATGCATCAAAATGATTAAATCATACATCGCAAACATATATATGCAAAACACATCATATATACATAAGCCTCAAAAAGAGACGGGTCCGGGTCTCACATGTGTTCCTAGTGGAAAATATATTTTCTCTTTCCTCGCTTGTGTGATCCGAGTAGAAAGCAACGTTTTGATTACAGTTTTCTTTAACTATTATTTGCATTAGTTATAATGCCTGGTTTTACTTGTGGTTTTCGGGAAAAAAAACATTTTTGGGCTTTGTGATTGAGTTAGCTCCCACCATATGATTTATATCATTCTTTACAGTTTTATAGTTTGTTTCTATTGGGCTTCGGCTCACAATGTGAGATTTTTACTGTAAAATAATTTTTAGGTTTGGAGGTTGATGATCACGAGGAGTTGATCTAGTAGTGCCCGTAGTGGCGGAAGACTAGTAGTTTTCCTATTTATTTGCCTGTTTGAAGGCATGTTTGTACGCCTCTGGGCAATATACTTATGCATGATACAGGATGTTTATTGTTTATGAGAGATGCATGTTGGGTTTTCATTTGATTTCAACAGGTGGATTTGAATGTATGAAAATATATTTTCATAAAACTGGTGTTTGGTGGATTTTCACATGACCCCGGGTTTTGGGGTGTGACAACTTGGTATCAGAGCTCTGGGTTCGAATACCTAAGAGCCATGGGAAGAGGGTTTATCACCTGGTGAGGTTGATTATTGATGCTTTCTTGCATGTGTATAAATATCTTTATAACATGTTGTTAGCCTTTTTAGCATGATCGTTTGTGTATATGTGGGTATGGAGGTTGAATCTCAGGATTGACGAGTCTTGTCATAGGGCGTTTGGACTAACAGATTAGGGAGCCAAGTTAGAAGTGCGTTTGGCCGATGTGTTTTCTAGCAAGGAATTTGATTAGGTTATCCTGATGGTCGAGTCCGTCTTGTTGGTTCTCCTCGGTATGTGAGATGTGTTTACATAACTTTAAGTGGCTACGTGCTAGCATGCTTATGTGCATTATGTGCTTATGTTAGAAATAACATGCCATAGGAAAGCTTATCCTATTATTTGCTCTATATAGAATTATATCCACGCGGGGAGTGCGGGGACGGGGTCGTGGCCGAGGCCGTGGCCGAGGTTGTGCTTATATTCAGGTTCTAGAGGAGGGAGACGTCCATGCCCTACATGAACAAGTGGGCGGTGCTAACGTCATGCAGGAGATGCTTATCACTATGAGAGCGATGGCTGAGGCATCCAGGGCTGGAGTGAGGGCTCCTGAGCCAAGAGCCTCTGTGGTTATGAGGGAATTTTGGCAGTTGGATCCTCTGACCTTTTCTGGGGAATCGACCCCAAAGTTGCTACCGAGTGGTTGGAAGTGACCACAGCTATCTTCAATACTCTGGATATTGAGGAGGATGCTTTGCGCGTGAGATTGGCAGCGTTTCAACTGTGGAAAGATGCTAGGGAATGGTGGAGGTTTGCCAAGACCACAATGGATGACGTGTGGGATACTTTCACGAGAGTCTTCTTGGAGAATTATTTCTCGAGATCTTCAAGAGATACATATCGAGAAGAGTTCCTCTCTCTTGTTTAGGGGAATCTTTCTGTGGTCCAGTATGAGGCTAAGTTCGTGAATTTGTCGTGGTTCGCAGCTGAGATGGTATCTACAGAGGAGTTGCACACTAGGAGGTTAGAGAGAGGCCTTCGACCTGCCATTAAGGACATAATTACAGCTCTGGGTTTAGACGTGTACATCGCTTTGGTGGAAGCTGGTATTCGAGTAGAGAACTCGTTGGCTGAGAGCCGCAGAGTTATAGAGGGCAAGGGCTAGCAGAGTGATGGAGGTACACAGCTTCAAGGGCACAGGAACAAGCGCCAGAGACCATCGAGTTCGAGTTCACATTTTTTCGGATCGTACCAGCCGCAGTCATCTACACTTGCACCTTCAGTGGCCTCGGCAGAAAGGCTAGACTAGAGAGGGTTAATTTGTTATCGATGCGGACAGCCAGGGCATCGTTCAATTGAGTGCCCACAGAAGGGCCAGGTACAGAGTTCAGCGTTTGTCTAGTCACATGCGAGAGACCCACCAGTGTGCTATGGGTGTGGTCAGTCCGGGCACGTTCGTAAGTTTTGTCTCCTGGAATGGAGTGCTCAGGGTGCGATAGGAATGCTAACTGCTCCATTTGCGCAGAGACGGAAGACTCCTCAGCAACCTAGAGCCCAGACGTCTAGGTTTGTAGAGGGAGGTACTTCAGCTCAGTCTGTGAGGCATCCGACGACTCAGGGTTATGGTGGGCAGACCAGACCACCGTAGGCCAGGGCTTATGTTCTTGCTTATCGCAGTGCTTCTAAAGCACCAGTTGCATTTGATGCTGCACCTACTCCAGCCATGATCAGAGGTACCCTTCTAGTCTTTAGATCATGGGCCAGTGTTCTCATTGACACAACAGTATCACGTTCTTTTATTTCCTCTGCCTTTGCATCTGCATTGGGGTTACGGATAAACCCGTTGGGTAGTGCATTGAGCGTAGAGACTCCAGTCAACGGGAATGTGGTGCTGAGTAGAGTTTGTAGATCTTGTGAGTTAGGACTCGCCGGTCGTTGTTTAGAGTTTAATTTTATCATTCTAGACATAACCACGTTTGATGTCATCATAGGGATGGACTGGCTGACTACCTGCCGTGCCTTTATAGGTTGTGAGTGATGGAGAGTGTCGATCTGTATGCTGGAGGGTGACTACTTCTACTTTGTGGGTGATCAGGATGAGGGCTTGGTGTCTATGCCCGGTGCTGCTCGGGTTCGAGGAAACTTGGGTTTCCTCTTTTTTGCTCTCAAGTTAGATGAGCTGGGTGATGTTCGAGGGGAGCTACCCTCTATGGTCTGTGATTACCCAGATGTCTTTCCTGATGATCTGTTTGAGTTACCGCCAAGCCGAGATGTGGAGTTCTCTATTGATCTTATTCCAGGAGCGGCTCCCATTTCTATGCCATCGTATCGCTTTGCACCTGCTGAGTTGCGAGAACTCAAGGTGCAGTTGCAGGAGTTGCTAAACAAGGGGTTTGTACGACCGAGTACGTCTTCATGGGGAGCTCTAGCTCTTTTTGAGAAGAAGAAAGATGGGTCTTTGAGGCTATGCATAGATTACAGGAAGCTGAATCAGGTGACGGTCAAGAACAAGTATCCTATACCTAGGATTGATTACCTGTTTGATCAGCTAAAGGGATCGCGCTGCTTTTCGAACTTGTATTGACATGGTCATCATTTGAGGGTTGTGATATGACATGGTCATCATTTAAAATTATAAGCATTTAGATGGAAAAAATGGGTTCCAAACTTGTATATATGCATATGATGGGTGTATCGACTTTCTTCAAATGATATGATCTCGATTGAATTAATCTTGTGTTGTTGGTACTTTATGAAATTGATAAAAGAAATATAAATTATGAGAAATTGTGTATTGAAGTTTATGGTGCATGCGACTCGAAAAGAGAGATTGAATACTAAAATAAAATGTAATTTGGAAATGAAATTGGAGTTGAAATGCCAATATGTGAAAATGATTGGGAGAGGAACTGATTATGGGGTTGGACTCCCGAATTGTGAAAATGATAGTAATTAATGAATAATAAACCAGGTATGGATTGATGTGAATTAAGTTGGGCTTTCATAGCTCCGTGGTGAAAGACCAAAAACTTGCGCAAGATGGGGATCACATGCCCACGGGTTAGCCCCCGAAATGTGGTGGTTGTGTCGTGATGAGTTATAGAGCGACCCATTCCACAACGGCTTCGCGTAGCCTGTTGGGGGTGAATGGGACGATGTTTCTATAAGTTGCATCTGATGCCGGTTCATTGGATGTGATACGATTTTGTGAGAAATCGGATAAAGAAAATGTGATACAGTTTTGTGAGAAACTGGGTAGTGAGGAAGTAATACGGATAACGTGAAGGAACATAATGTTTTGAAAAAGGCTTAATGAATGTGAATAATGAAATAAAGAGTTGATGTAATAGAAAACAAATGAGTGGGTCCCCTGATCCTATCTAATGCTCCGTTGAGCCTATTTGTGTGGGACCCATATGGGATTGCTTAATGTTAGTGGATTGTGACATCATCTTATGTCATACTCCACTTAAATTGGTTCTTTCTTGAAATGGTGATGTGCTAAACAAAATTGAACGATTTTTTTTTAGATGGATCACCGGTTTGTAATTTGAATTGGTGGCAAGTCCCACAAGTTTTTGGTTGGGAATGGGGTAAATAGCCAGGCAACGGTTTGGTCATCCAATTTTGAACTGGTTTGGCATTTTGCTGCCTCAGGTAATCATTGTTCCTCAATGGGCTTTGTTATCAGATTTTATATTGTTTGGGAGTTGTTTGATTCCTCAATCATTAGGGTGTGAAGATAGGCTATATGGCTTTTCGAGCTTACTCCTATGTAGAGAACCTACTTTCTTTGGCTTCCCGAGCTTTTGGGGTGTTGGTGCCTTCTTGGTGATGTTTAGTTGTTTGACAATGCGTTTGAGGAGGTTTTAAAAGTATCGACTATTATGGCTGGGCATCTAAGTTGTTGGTTCCTAGTTAGCATGGGTCCTTAGTTATTTCTGTTATCTAAGCTATTATATGGTTGGGAAGGGCTCGATTCCTCATCTGTTTAGGCTACATAAGTTAGGGTACACAGATGGGGCTGATGGTGGAGTTGCTTAGGTGCTGGCCTATTGTCTCTGAGCCGAGGTTTCTCTTGGGGCTGTTCTATCTCTTGTTCCTTAGCGTCGGGGTTTGAGAACCAGCTTTCTTTAGCCTCCTGAGCTACTGGGGTTTTGAGATCTTCTTGGCCATGTAAAAATTCTTAGACAGGATTTCTGAGGAGTCTTGGGGTGACCATTAACGGTGTTACCTCATGACTATTGATTTAAGGAACTCACTTTGGTATGGACTTATTTCATAACTTCAGTAGGGGTGATCTTGACTCTATCTTTTCCTCTCTTGAGTTGGGGAGTGTGATTATATCTAAGAGACTGAGTTTACCTTAGTTGGGTTTTAGGATTTTCTTTTCACCTTAGTTAGTACTTTGGTTCTATTTGGTTAACTTATGACTACTACGTTCAGAGCTAGTTTTGGGTATTTAGTTAGGTGATGCGTCCTAACTGCGGGTTGTGTTTGGAGTTGTACGTAGGCTTTTTTTTTTCTATCCATGCGGATTATGCGTGGAATATGGTTTGCCGATAGCTTTCCCTCGCTTAAAGCGGGGGTTTGGTTTTATTTGTTAAATTTGTTTAGGACGTAGACACCTAGTGGTACTTATGTAATTTCCTATGGTATGTCCTTTGTATTCTTGTAATTTTTTCTTTTCTTTTATGTTACAATTAATTACTAAAAAAAATTATGTGCGTTGGTGTGTGCATGTGAACGAATAATGAATTGGTGAAACTTGCATTTTTACTTCGGTTGCACCCATCACGCCTCACAAATCAAGCATAACATTTGTGAGGTGTGATGGGTGCAACCGAAGATCAGGGATCATGTATGTATACTAAACCATTTCAGGTTTTGAGGATCAAGGATGATACCAAGGCGAAGAATGCATTTTGGGAAAAGCTAGAGGAAGGATCGAGTGTCCTTTTTCTGTTTTGTGTTATGTTTGCACATAAAGTTAAGCGAATGTGTAACACCCCGGTCCAGACCCTAGTAGTAACCATCTAGATTGTAACAACTCGGCCTGGACCCAAGTTGAAGTAGCCCAAACTATAACTAGGATAAAATGACCAGAGACAGCTTAAATTAAGAGGCAAAACCCTAAAAAGATTAAATACTTAGAGGCAAAACCCTAATACTTAGAAAAATCCAGAGACAGCTTAAATTAAGTAAATAATATAAAACAAAAAATAAAAAATAAAAAATTCTCATAATTAGGATAAAATGATCATTTTGCCCCTAGTACAGCAAAAGATCCTAAAAATCTAAAATTTGACACATGGATACTTAAAATCAGATATTTATATACAATTAATTAATAAAAAATAAAATAAGAACAAAAATGACCAAATTGCCCTTGCATGGCCACCTAGGGATATATGCTGAAAAAGCTACTTTTTGCCATTTTAAGTTTAAAAATGAGAAAAGACGTATTAATTAAGTATTGTTTTAAGCTAATACTTTTTATACAAGTAATCTATATAATAATATAATAATATAGGTCAACAAAAGTAAACAAATAATTATTTAAAATTTCTACACAATAAATAAGTCAAAAAGTCAATTCTAGTCAAAATAACTTAATTTAGCTTAAAAGCCTACATCTATTTAATTAATTACTATAAAAATTATGATAAATCATGGAAAGACTAAATTAATTATAAACACATTAATATAATAGATTTTAGTAGATTTTGATACAAAAAATATACATAAAATTAATATTTTATGTATTTTCTTGCACAAAATGGTACTGAAATACAATTTAAACCCAACATTATAGGAAAAATAGCTTTTAGTTTGCCCAAACAGACCCCAGTCGGCTCTCCCACCTGCAAAAAATCAAATAGGCATTTCTCAAATAGAGGCCACCACCCCTTTCAACCAATGGGGAATTAAAAAATTCAAACTTTTTCTTACACACAATAATTAAGTCTCCTTTATCATTTTTTTTTGGGGTAATTAATTGTGATATAAAAGAAAATGAAAAAATTACAAGATTACAAAGGGCATACCCTAGGGAATTACATGAGTACCATTAGGTGCCTACGTCCTACACATATGCAATAAATAAAACCAAACCCCCGCTCTAAGTAGGGGAAAGCTAACAACAAAGCATATTCCATGCGCAATCCGCGCGGATAGGAAAAAACCTACGTACAAGTCCGCGCACAACCCGCATGGATAGGAAAGCACTAGAATACAAAACAGAGGATAAACCAATAATCATGCCAAAAAACAAACAAACTCCTAATCCCTACTGAAGATTGGCTCTCGCAAAAGGGTAATAGGCTTCAAATTTCAGATAGAAACAGGAGAAAATAATAGATCCAGCAAGTAGAATCGGTCATCCAAGCCCAAAAGGTACTTAAAACCTGTTGAAGCTTGGCTCCTTGAAAGGCTCCAAACCTCGAACACCAAGGAACTGACTAAGGTGAAGAGCAAATCCCAAAACCCAAGCTAGGTAAACTCAGTCTCTCATTGATAGTCACACTCTGCAACTAGTGAGGGAAGGATAGAGTTTAGATCACCCCGCTGTGGGGAAGAAATAAGTCCATACCAAAGTGAGTTCCTTAAATCAAAATAGAACAACCTAAAGGGAGCCAATAGAGGTTTAAGAGTAAAGTGCCAGAGGTAGATGGGCCCCTAGCCAGCCAAGAGAAAGCAAAAAATAGATCATCTCTAGAAACTCCAACTCAATCTTGCCAACAGAAAACCAACATCCCCTGTGGACAGAGTCACTAAACAAAAGCGGCGGGAGGCCCTAGCAAGCCAGCAAAGCAAAGACAGAATATCCTCGGAGAATTCAGTAAAGAGAACCCTAAGTTATCCCCAAGGAAACTCTACCATCGGATCCAGATGAAGCAGACCAACAACTACATCCCTACCCAATGAACCACCAAAGATCCACACCAAAATAAGCAGGTCCTAACACAAAAATTCACTCTTCAACAAACCCATGGGGTCCGCCACTTACGTCTCAATTTACACAAAAATCGTGGGCCTCACTTTACCCATAATTTCCTGAAACCAAAACCACCAGGTCCCACAGGCTCACAAGATCATAAAACTATTGCCCAACATGCTAGCAGCGCACCCATAGTGGAAACCAGCTGCAACATGGGCCCACCATGAGTACACGGGACCACATGCAACCTGAAGCAAAACTACAGGCCCCACAAGCCACTATTGCCCATTAGATAAAAAGAGCAGCCCAATAAAGTGCCATAGATCAGCTCAGGGACCCACGTACGTTGGTTTCCATGTTGAAAACAAATCCCTCCCACGGTTTTTTCCAATAATTTTCAAACCTTCTTACAGAGGGCCCACATGCAATTGGAACCGTGAGAGGTCTTCAGTGCTACACACTGCCTAAGCTAAGCAGATGGAACAGCTTATCCCAGCCCACACGAACCAAGGCGCGTGCAACTCCATCATCGTCTTGCTCTCTGCAATCACAAAAACAATTTCCCCATGTTCTGACTATGCCATATACTTCCTGAAGCTCACAGATTCAAATCAAATTTAGTGGAATAACCTGTTGCACTCCATGTTTCCATAGAGCAAAGGTCAGCCACAACCGAGCTTCATAAAACCCCATTATATGTCTTCTATGCATTTGCAACCCCATATCCATTGAAGTGCAATCATGGTGTAGAGCTAAAAATAAACGCATTTTCTCCTTTTAGAAATCACAGAACCCATATAGGAAGAACTGGGACCCATGGACGGAAGCGCCCACGCACACCAAGGCGCGAAGGCTCTATCCAACTACGGAACCCCAAAACACCATTAATGGATCTTATGAGCTAACAGATCACATGTGTAATGTTGTAATAACCATAAACCAAGTTACTGTGTAGGCAAATAATAACGAAAAATAAGAGAAAACAAAGTTTTCCCTACACATTAACTTCTTCTGCATCCTCAGGAGATGGCTGAACCAAATCGCATTAATCTTAGCGAAGTTGAGTGTTAACCTAGTCTCAAGTTAATAGGCCATAACTCAAAACCTAGATTCAACCAATAGATCCATTCTTAATCAAAGCACAGGTATATCTCCTCTAATATGGCTACAAGCAGAAAACCCATTAATACAAACCTTCGATTAAAATCGAAGATGGTCTTGCAGAAGGCTTTCACGAGTAGACCAGAGGCACCCCACTAGCGCTCTCTAGTGCCTTAGATGCATCCCACCATTGCCATGGGACTCTGATCTAGAGACACCTAGAAAAAATACCACCATTGACGTCCTTGGGGAGAGCTCTCTCTTGGGGAGAGCTCTCTAGAGAGAGAAGCTCTCCCTATTTTGAGATATTACCAATCAGAGGGCTATAATCTCTTTATTGCGTACATGGACTTTTGAAAATAGTTCTCCTTTATCATTTTTCTATGAAAACCAACATGCCAAACACCCTTCCCTTTTATGCATTCGGCTGAGAGGTGAGAGAGAGAGCTACCCAATAATTTCTAAGTATTTACAAAGAAGAAGGAGAGAAGAAGAAAAAAGGAAGAAAGAAGGAGAGAAGAAGGAAGAAGGAAGAAAGAAGGAGGAGAAGAGAATCAAGGAGCAAACTATAAAGCTAAGTCCCATTCTCCTACAATCTTTTGAGCATCAAACAAGGTAAGAAAATCTCCTAAAACCTTCTGATATACTCTCATAAAATAACCCTCAATCCATCTCTATAATCAACCCTAAGAAAAAAAAATTAAGAAAAACTCAAAGAGGCGTTGTAGGAATAGTTTATAGACTATTTACGCATGATCAAGTCTTGCATGTGCTTGTATGCTTATATTCTTGAGTTTTATGGCTTAAAAATGTTCTGAAGTTTTGGTTTGTATGAGTATAAGACATGCATGTAAAGAAAACACATCAAAAATAAACATAATGCGAGCTAAGTTTTTAAAACCCCAAATAACATAATTTTCTGGACATGCGAGTATTGTGACACTAACTTTAAAATATCATAACTAAGTGTAGAAAAATGATCTCAAAGTGAATTTTATGTCCAGATCTAGATTTTAGAATTCCCTTTCATACAAAATTAGTTTGAAGTGATTTCGTTGGGTAGGACTTCAGATATGTTATTTTTACTAAAGAGTGTCATATCTTGACTACTCTGAGTTGCAGACATAAAAAACCTAAGTTAGAGTGAGAACCGAGCTTAGGTGAAAACATAAAACTTGTAGAGGAAATATTTATCTTACTGTCCACCAAACATGAGCCAAAAATATGAAGTCTTGAGAGGTCAAAACACTTTCCAAAGTCACAATTGAGTTTCAGTGATTGACATAGCCCTCTGTCACCCATTTTTGTGAGACCAAAAATCTATATTTTTAGAAGCCAAATCCAAACGTGGTAAACATGAAAAATGTAGCTAACATCTTAAACTAAATACTGAACTAAAAGTATTACAAAATACCCTCGGATAATATCCCAAAGGTTTTGAGCATTCTCTGTTAAAAACAGATTCTGCAGACCCTTTTTAAGCTGACTGAACCATTTTTATAAATTAGCCAAAATCTCAAACTTTTTCCAAACCACTTGCCCTAGCACAAAACATAAAACTTGTAAGGGACACCTTAAACCAAAACCTCACAAAAAATTAGAGCCATATCCCTTGAATTGATGTCCAAAAATCATAGCCAACAGAAGACCAATTTCGGTATTTTTCTCTGTAAAATGCTAAATGATTTTCACCTAAATAAAATAAATGACCTTGTGGCCTTAGGATCTGATCTTAGTGATAAACATGAAAGTTGTAGGAAATATTTTTATCTAATTAGTGTTCAAAATTCAGAAATTAAATCAACATCTAAGTACTTCAGAACACTGTCGCAACTTTAAAACTAGCAATTAAACACTTAAATTTGGCTAAGTACTTAAGTGGCAAATTGCTTAATGGAGCTTGAGTATACGGACTTTATATGAACTTTATGAGTACTTGGTATATGAAAATGATACTTTTAATGAAATAAACCCATGCCGATGGTTTGATTTTATGACACGTAAAATTTTGGTTATGCTTCGCATGCTTGTACTTGATGCTTTAGCAAGTTGTACCATGTGCCCTATCATAATTATATGCCATGCTGTGATTAATTACACACGAGAAGCATATTGCACATCATGAGCATTCATATATTGCATCTTGGATTATCAGAGTCCCATCGTATCCTTCAAATTGAGTTGGGTTATATAAAAATCGTTACTTCTGTGGTTTGGATCTATGGCGTCCCTGGTTGCCTTATTTGAAATGAAATTGGAGGTTTTTATTAATTAGGCACTATGGGTTCGTCACTAGCTTTAATTAGACTTTGAGTTGACACCTAATGAGTATACTGGTCCTTAAGGTGGGATTGGTTGGCCTGGAATAAGGAAGGTTAAAACTGGATAAAGGCCAGTCCCCACGCCATTGCCATTGCGTAAAACGGCTAAGGCATGTAGTCATAGCGAGGATTTACCTTTTGCAACGAGGCGAGGATAGGTTCAGTGATCAAGAGCCATCAAGTCTACTCTGTAATTCCCTGCGTGGAATTCATGATATTGTTCTGGATGTATGTCGGGCTGGGCAATTGCATTGCATTCATATGCATCACGCACTCGCACAATTATTCTTATATATTTTTGTCCTGTTATATATGGTAGGTTGTTTGTCTCTTTGCCCTTAAATTTGTATTGGGTATTATACGATATGTATTGTATGATATTTTGTTGTGAGTTTGTTAGACGATTTAAAAAATTTGCTTCTAGTAATTACCCAAAAAAAATTTTTTCTAGGCTCCGGCTCATGGCATTCGTGCCACATGTGAAAGAGATAAATCATTTGAGGAAGGTGCATTCGTTGAAGAAGAGGATTTTGGGGAAGAGGGAGAGTGGAAGGAGCTAACAGATCCCAACAGTGCAGCTTGAAGATGTAGGATGCTCTCTTTTGATCTTTTTGTTTAGTTTTTCGCGGACATATTGTAACTTTTGTTAAATTTTCTAGATGACTATAATCATTAAGTACTTTGAACAAATTTTGAACCGTTAATGATGTAGTAATTATCATATATAATTATGAATGCTTGGCTAGAATATTTCTCTTATTTATAGTTACGTATGTCTTGACGTGCCGGGAGGACGGGCGTCACAGAACGAATCTAATAGACATGAAAGCTTAAAGTTAATTGTATGTTGTCACATATCCTTAAGTGGTTCTATAAGTAAACTTTTGAAACTTGGTTTACTTAGTCTGAATCTTTTGAATGCATAAATCAAAGAAAAACTTTTTTTATGCCATATTATAGCATATATATTAATGTTTTGGAAAGTTATCAATGGATATAGTTCCTGCATAGTATGACGTGGGGTTTAGCTCACAGACTCGTGGTTTGGGTTGTGACAGAATGGTATCAGAGCTCTAGGTTCAAATACCTAGGAGCTGTGAGAAGTAACGATGATCTTTGTATGTGAATTGTTTGATGAGATTAGGCACCACTACACGACATGAATTGTGTGCCTGCATGGGTTTGCGAATGGATTACCTTGTGTGTGTTATGAGTTTATGTGGGCATGGAGGGTTGAGTCTTGGGGTGATGGGGAATGCCATTTGGCGTTCGATCAACTACTTTGGGATTCAAAATAGAAAAGCGTCTAGCCAACGTTCTTTCTATGAGAAATCTAAATTAGATACCCAGATTATCGCATTACTCTGAGGCTCTCCCTCGGTATGTGAATATGTGCTGATGTGATATGAATTTTTTTTGGTAATTAAATGTAACATAAAAGAAAGAAGTGAAATACATATTTACAAGGTGCATACCCGAGGCCTTACAAACCCAAAAACCCATAAAACCAAATATCCGAGTTTATGAAGACCAAAAGTAGGAGGTCTAAACATGACTATAACCAAAATAAACCTAATTATTGAAGCCTAAACCATAACTCCTTATGGGTAACGGGCTAGAAAACCATACATCTGTAGACCAAATTTAGATGCATATATACAAAATAACCATTAAAACAGGCACAATACAAATTCCAAAACAATCCAACATTCTAAAGAATTTCCAGCCATTCTCAAAAAACCACAGCAACAAAGATCTAAACAGTCCAAGCAATTTGAAACCACCAGCAGTAATAACAACCCATGCAATTATCAAAAGCCCATTGTTAATACACTAAGCCACAGCATCCCAGGCCACCATTTATACATTGCATTCAACCTCAAAAAACCAAACCAACTAAATATAAACAAGGCCCAGAGCCCCTTCAAAATCGCTGCAGCAAGCCCATCCAAAACAGACCAGTAGCAACCCAATACATAGGGAAAATAGTCCTAGACATCATATAATTAACCATATAATTAACTAGAGGGGGGAAAGCTTCTCTCTCTAGAGAGTTCTCCCCAAGGCAACGATGGTGATGTTTTTTTTTTTGGTAATTAATTGTATCATAAAAGAAAAAAAAATTACATGATTACAAGGAGCATACCCCAGGAAATTACATGAGTACCACTAGACACCTACGTCCTACACATATTCAACAACTAAAACCAAACCCCGCTTTAAGCGGGGAAAAGCTAACGACAACGCATATTCCACGCATAACCCGCGTGGATAGGAAAAGAACCTATGTACAAATCCGCGCACAACCCGCACTGATAGAAAAGCACCATCATACAAAATAGAGAATAAAACCAGTAAACATGCTAAAAACTAACAAACTCCTAATCCCTACTGAAGAGTGGCTCCCGTAAAGGGTAATAGGCTCCAAAATTCAGACCGGGACAAGAGAAAATAAGGGATCCAGCAAGTAGAACTAATGAACCAAACCCAAAAGTACTTAAAACCTGCTGAAGTTTGGCTCCTCAAAAGGCTCCAACCCTCAAACGCCAAGGATCTCACTAAGGTGAAGAGCAAATCCCAATACCCGAGCAAGGTAAACTCAGTCTCTTAGTGATAGTCACACTCCACAATAAGGGAAGGAAGGATAGAGTCTAGATCACCCCGCTGAAGTGAAGAGATAAGCCCATACCAAAGTGAGATCCTAAAATCCAAAAGGACAACCTAAGGGGAACCAATAGAGGTCTAAGAGTAAGGAACCAGAGGTAGATGGACCCCTAGCCAGCCAATAGGAAGCAACAAATAGATCAGCTCTAGAAACTCCAACTCAACTTGCCAACGCAAAGACCAACATCCCCTGCGCACAGGGTCGCTAAACATAAGCGGTGGGAACCCCAACAAGTCAGCAAAGCAAAAGGCAGAATATCCCCAAAGAATCCAGTAAAGAGAACCCTAGGCCATCTCAAAAGAAACTCTACCATCGAATCCAAACGAAGCAGACCAATAGCTACATCCCTACTCCAAGAATGATGGTGAGGTTTTCGCTATGAAGATCTGCTATCACGTGAATATGGTTATGGGATCTAAGGATTAACTCACTACCAGAGTTGGAATAGGGCACTTCAAATGACGATTCATGAAGATACTACCAAAGTTGATGGATCATCCATGGTTCTCTGGTCTACTTTTTTGTATCCACGAACATTATCATCGAAGGTGATGATGAAATTGTTACGGCTAGAAGAGGGTTTTTGTGTTCGACTTGGTGAGCTCAACCAAGCCTATGGCATCAGACTAGGAGATATGGTTTTCAAACCCTCATCCCCTTGTCTCTGGACCACTCGCGGATGCTACCGCAAGACCATCTTCGATTTTCAATCGACAATTAGTTTTAATGAAGTTTTTTTGGTAATTAATTGTAATATAAAAGAAAAGAAAAACATTACGTGTTTACAAGGGGCATACCCCAGGACATTACACGAGTACCACGAGGAGCCTACGTCTCACACATATTCAACAAATAAAACCAAACCCCCGCTCTAAGCGGGGGAAAGCTAACAACAAAGCATATCGACGCACAACCCGCGTGGATAGGAAAACACCAGCAAACAAACAGAGAATAAACCCAATAATCATGCCAAAAAAGTAACACACTCCTAATCCCTACTGAAGATTGGCTCCCGTAAAGGGTAATAGACTCCAAAATTCTGACAAGAACAAGAGAAAATAAGAGATCCAGCAAGTAGAATTGGTCATCCAAACCCAAAAGTACTTAAAACTTGCTGAAGCTTGGCTTCGCGAAAGGCTCCAACCCTCGGACACCAAGGATCTGACTAAGGTGAAAAGAAAATCCAAAAATCCAAGCAAGGTAAACTCAGTCTCTCAGTGATAGTCACACTCCTCAACTACGGATGAAAGGATAGAGTCTAGATCACCCCGCTGAAGTGGCAAAATAAGTCCATACTAAAGTGAGTTCCTTAAATCAAAAAAAGATAACCTAAAGGGAACCAGTAGAGGTCTAAGAGTAAAGTGCCAGAGGTAGATGGTCCCCTAGCCAGCTAAGAGGAAGTAACCAATAGATCAGCCCTAGAAACTCCAACTCAAATCCTACCAACGCAAAGACCAACATCCCCTGCGCACAGGGTCGCTAAACAAAAGCGGTGGGAGGCCCCAATAAGTCAGCAAAGCAATAGGCAGAATATCCCCTGAGAATCCAGTAAAGAGAACCCTAGGCCATCCCAAAGGAAACTCGACCATCGGATCTAGACGAAGCAGACCAACACTACAACCCTACTCAAAGAACCACCAAAAGATCCACACCAAAGTAGGTAGGTCCCAACACAAATATTCACTATTCCCGAAGAAAGCACCAAAAAAGAGTGCGGGAATCCCATCAAAACACTGCATATACAATTGACACTTATGAAAAAAAAAGCTAATGCCCATGGAACTAATCCACCAGACCACCATAGCAAAATCGTGGCCCACACCAGAAGTGAACCATGGAACTGGGTCCAACACTACCAAGTAAACCGGTGGGCCAAACATGGCAGCCAATCATTGAATTAAATTGGGCTAGTGGATAGTGATGTCATTTTCCACTAACCAAATCTATGGATCCATAATCTTAAATTCTATACTGTTTCATATAATTTGGTCCCACATACTCGAGACTAAAACTAAGTGGAAAATGATGTCATCATCCACTAACTTTATATTTTTTTTTGGTAATTAACTGTGGCATAAAAGAAAAGAAAAGATTACATGTTTACAAGGGGCACAACCCCAGGCCTTACATACCCAAAACACAAGCAAACACAAAAACAAAACCCAAAGCCTCACCAAAAACCCGGCTTTAGGCTAAGCCATAACCAAAATAAAACAACAGAGAGTGATGCCTCGACCATAACAAAACAAGGTAATGGGCGGGGAATCAGCACCACCAACCAAGGCAAATTACAAGCCATAAACCTTAAAAAAAATTATAACATGAGCAAGCACCAAGAGAGCCGACCCACACAGTTAGAGGAACAAAAATCGCAGCCTGTTTGAGGAAGGAAGTATCACCGCACCTTGAAACAAAATGCCAATTTAAACAAAGTTCCACTTCAGCCGCTGCTACCAGAGAATGATCCATCAAAAAAGCCAATTTTTGAACTTAAATCACCACTAACTTTACATTACCCTCATTTATTGGAGTTTTTCTTGTAACTAGTTTATTTGGGGGTGACTTTGGTCTTAAAAATGTTCTTTGTTAACATTTGCCTATACGAGACCTAGGTTTATGGTTATCACGAGGTTATACCTGTGTTTTCAATTTAAGAATGGATCTGGAACTATTCTGGTTAGGTTAGAGGTTTTGATCGAGTTTTGTTGTAAGTCCAGACTTCTCATGGACTGGTTATGGCCTCCCCCATGGGCTTCGTATTTGCTCCAGTTTAGTGGAAGATGGAGATGGCGCCATGCGCCTTGGTGCTGATGGGCCTGGTTCTATCTAGTACGGCTTTCTGATACTTGTTTTCTGTCAGGATTAAGTGGTAATAGAGTTACTTCAGATTGGTTTCACTGACCTGAACTACTGTGGGTTCGGTGCTATGGTTTCTTTCTGGTATGGTGCGGAGTGGAGAAGATGATTCGATACACGCGCCAGCTCAAGCGTGTGAATGCCCATTTTTGCCAAACTATAACACCCCGGTACAGACCCTAGTTGTAACAATCCAGCTTGTATTGACCCATGTAGCGATCCAGCCAAACCCTAGTATTATCGACGGTAAACCGATAAGATCTTAGGTCACTAGAAGATCAAAAAAAAAACCCTAACTCAAATCGAAACCCTAATTTGACCCGAAAAACTCCAGAAAGACCAGATACTCAAAGGTAAAGCCCTAATACTCAGACAAGACTCTTAACATCCTAAATTAAGTAAATAACATGAAGTATATGATTAAAAATAAAAAATACTCATAATTAGGGTAAAATGACCATTTTGCCCCTAATACAGCAAAATATCTTTAAAATTCAAAATTTGACACATGAACACCCTAAATCAGTTATTTAAATACAATTAAGTAACAAAAGAAACAATAACTTCAAAAAATGACAAAAATGCCCTTAATGGCCGACCACATTGGAGTTTGTGCCCAAAAAGTGACTTTTTGCCATTTTAAGTTCAAAATTGAGAAAAAGTTATATAAATTAAGTATTAGTATGACTCAAAACTTTTTATACAAGTAATATACATACTATTATAATATTATAGACCAACAAAGGCAAAAAAATTATTATTAAAGTTCTTACACATTTAAATAAGTCAAAAAGTCACATCTAGTCAAAGTAGCTTAATTACCTATTAATTACCCAAACAAAAGCTTAATTGCCTACATTTAAATAATTAATTATTGTCAATATTTTTATAAATTATAATAATAAAAATAAGAATAATAAAACACTAAAATAATTCATTTTAGTAAGCTAGAAGACTAAAAAGACACATCAAATCAATTTTAAAAAATGTTTTCTTGGACAATATAGTGCCAAAATACTACCAAATAAGCAATTAAAACAAAATAAAGCACTTTAAACCACCCAAACACTGCCCAACCGAATTCCCACTAATTTTCTGCAAAAATTTCATATTTTAAATTTGTAAGAATTTCTTAAATAAAGCTCTACCTCCCATGCAACCATTTAAAATTAAGAAAAATTCAAAATTTTCTTACACTTAATAATTAATCCCATCACTTAAAAATTCTATAAATAAGACCTATTTTCCCCCACTTTCTCCCCCATTTTCGTTGAGCTTGAGAGAGGGTGAGTGATCAGAAAATCTAACTCCAAAAGTTCTCTAAAATTGGGAAGAATAAAGAAGAAGAAGAAGAAGGAAGAAGTAGCAAGAAGAACTAAGGAGGTGTTCCTAAAGCCAAGTCCATCCAGCCTTCAACCCAAACTTAATCTCTAGAAGTAAGTAAATTCCCTAAAATCTTCTGATATTTTCTCATGAAATAGCCCTCAATCCATCTCTATAATCAATCTTATAAATAAGAAACAAAAATTAAGTCAAAAAGGCGTCGTAGATGTGGATAGTGGACTGTTTGTATATGATCAAGTTTTGCATGTGCTTGCATTGTATATTTTTGAGTTTTATAGCTTGAAAATATTCTGGAGTTTTGGTTTGGATGAGTATATGGCATGCATACAAAGAAAATACATAAAAAATGAACACAACATGATGCTCTATCTTTCACCTCCTTGCTCCAAAGCTTGATTTCCATCCTTGGTTGCTCTCAATCTAGCTTCAATCTTCCATCTTCCATGGTGGAGGATTAGGGTTTAATGGTTCGGTGGGTTTCTTTCATGAAGAGAGAGAAGAGAGAGAAGAGAAATGAGATGTTTGGTTCTCACGTGACCTGAATAAGTATATATAATATATATTCTCTAAATTCTCATCAAAGCTCGAGAACTTTCTAAACTTATCCTAATAGCCCGCTCGAGCGGTGATCCCTGAACCTGAATTCTACGAATTTTCCAAAAACTCATCTCAAACTATCAACTTTGCTCATATTTTAATATTTTGAATTAGCCATTAGCATAGCCATATCAACATCATTCGTTACCATATATCTTAATTTCACTTTTACATATTATTAATTTAACCGTTAACGAGCAAAATTTTAGAACACCCACGCCCAAATTTAATTCCGTCTCCTCACTTAACTGAAAACATGAAATCACAAAATAAACAGGTACCGGGTCCTTACACTTATTCTAGAAGAAATAACTCCTAGAATTATAAAATAATCTAAATATAATTCTTAAAAATTTCGGTAAAGTTTTCTCTTTTTTCGGACTATCCCAATTTACCTGTCAAACTCAAATTACAATATATACATACACAGGCACCGCTTAGATTTCAACTCCCAAACACAATCACAATTATTACAACCATTCATTTCCAACTACATAACAGTTATACCAATCACCTAAGGAAGTTAAACCACACAAGCTTAAATTATATAATAATTAACATCCTTCATTTCATTACTACTATATTCATCTCCATGCAACTTAAATTATACATAGGCTTCACTAGATTTGCATACTTATCACATTCATCCAAAACAATCTCACAATCTCCGTAAACAAATACATGGAATTTAAACATATATATATATATATATGATTTGCATCTTTTCATCCATTTTTTTTACATCCAAAGTAAAAATTTACTCATTTCTTCCAAAACATTCTTCAAGATCCCAACTTTTATTTACTCTGCTTTCATGATCATTTGAACCTGTAAAAGAGGGGATTCAACAAACATGAACCGAACCTCGTAAGATAGAGACTAATAATAGTGCAATGCATGATTTGTGAGATGTGGATGGCATGCTGTAATGCAATCATATTCTAATCATTATTTCCACCCATGATTGAAGTTCTACACTCACCCACCTTAAATGTTGTTACATTTTATTGTTTCTTCCGTTCTATTCCATTCATCTTATATTCTTTTAAATTATCTTTGTTCCCTTTTTCATTTCCATTCTCTTTGGTTTTTTATCCAACATTTAGACTTGACGTATCCTTTTCAAAAATTGTTCATTCCTCTTTCCAATTCCTCATTTTCATATTTCATTTACATTTTCTTAATCATTTCATCTTTAATTTCTTTTCATCTTTTCCTAGTTTTCATTATCACATTCATATTCTCTTCGATTCCATTCCAAGTCATTAACTCACGCATGTTCTTCTTTGAGCCTTTAACTTGCTTCTATCAACTTCATTATTTCATCATTTTTATCCATTCTCATTTCATTTTATAAATTTATAACCAACCCAACATTTATTTTCTTATCCATTATACAATCATTAATTTACTTTCCTATTCTTCAGTTTTTTAACCACATTTCACTTTCATATCAATACACCAAATACTGAATCGATGTCGGGTGCATCCTATAGAAACCCTTCCATAATCCCCCAATAGGCTACGCGAAGCCATTGGGTAATAGATAGCTCTATAACTCACCACGACAACCGCGCTTTTCGATTTCCTTGAGGAACATTGACGAGTAGACAACCCATACGCACCTTTTCGGGGACTAACCCGATGGGTAGAGCACCTTACTTGCGTAAGTTTCTGATCTTTCACCGCAGAGCAAGTCAAGACTAACTTATCACATTCACATCAACTATCGTCGGTTCAATATTTGATTAACCATATCATAATTTATTAACAATCGGGAGTCCATCTCCCCAATTTCAATTTCACAACTATGAATTTTCTTTTTTTTTTTCTTTTTTTTTGTATTCAATTCCTCATATCACATGCTTCAATTCATATAGTAATCACGTTTCAATCTTTAATTTAATATTACCAGTTCATATCACACGAATTAAGGGTATTAATTTTCAAACATACTCATTAACCATCAACTTAACTCATTCAATTTCCATCAACCACATAGTCTCGTTTCTCATTCACAACCATTACATTATTTAGTTTTAAATTATACATCCTACATATCTTTAAGTGATCACATTTCAAACTTCTACTTCAACATTACAAGTTTCAAATCAAGATTCATCTTTTCCTCCTTTATATATATATAATCTTTACCTTATTAGATTATATAACTAAACAATTGTTCAATCAACCCGTATCTTTGTCCAACCTTCCTAAATTCAATTTAAAACTCAATAAACTTAATAAAAGCTCATTTAAGGTTCTTCATTAATTGATCCTTAAATTGTTCACCTTTTGTTTTGAATTCAACAATAAGTTCATAGTGCATCATGTTATAAGGCCCAAGCAACTATTTACAAATTCCACATTTAACACTTTACCCAACCATAAAGAACCAAGTTCCGTTTTTTTGGGTTAGGTAAGTTGGGGAGGGGGTGGTGGATACCCCAGGGGTCAAACCCTAGGGGAGGGGAAAATGGGGCCTGTGTGCGCCACTGGCGCTGGCTCTCCACTTAATCAAGTTCCTTTTTCTTGAAATTAAATTTGTAAATCATGAATTTTGTTAGTGTTGTCACAATTCTCCCAAGTATTCACTTGAACAATCAAATTTTTTTTAGTATTTAATTGTAACATCAAAGAAATTGAAAAAGAAATATAAGTTTACAAAGGGCATACCCCAGGTAATTACATCAATTAACATGTAGGAGGAAACCTCCTATAAACCAAACTTCCTAAGAAAACAAATAAGACCTAACAACAACAACCACAAACACACCCAACCCCCGCTCGACAATGGGGGAAACATCATAATAAAGCAAAAACCATGCACAGCTTAATTACCAAAAAAAAAACCATGCATAGCCCGCATGGATAGGAAAGCACAAGAATACAAACAAATGATAGAACCAAGAAAACTGCCAAAAAACTAAAAAAAACTCCTAATTCTAGCTGAAGATTGGCTCCCGCAAAGGGTAATAGGCTCCAAAATTCAGACAAGAACAAGAGAAATAAGAGATCCAACAAGTAAAACTGGACACCCAAAACCTAGAAAGCACTTCAAAAAAGGAACTAACCAAGGAGAGGAGCAAATCCCAAAATCCAGCCAAGGTAAACTCAGACTCACAGATATAGTCACGCTCCCCAACTCGATGGAGGAAAGGATAGAGCCAAGATAACCCCTGCTGAAGTGATGAAATAAGTCCATACCAAAGAAAGATCCTAAAACAAAAGTCCTGAGGTAACACTATCAATGGGCACCCTAAGACTCCTCAGAAATCCAGTCGAAGAATCGTAATATGGCCTAGAAGACCTCAAAACCTCACCAGCTCGGGAGGTTAAAGAAAGCTGGTCTCAAACCACGACGCTAAGGAACAAGAGATAGAACAGCCCCAAGAGACACCTCGAGTTTTTTGATTCGACTATGTGAGATCCTGACCCGTTTTCTTTTTCAGTGTTTTCAACGCGTAGTTTATAGTTTTTATTATTGCAAGATTATATGCATTTTATGCATGTTCGGGTTTAGAAATGCATGTTGGGTTGGTTACTGGGGCCGTTGGGTGTTGTGGTGCGAATTAAAAAAAAAGATATTTTCATGGCGTATAAATATCTAGCCTTAGATATTTTGGTGGAGATATTTTTGGAAAGCTTGGAGGCTAAGTTTCTTTTTCTCAAACCAAAACATCTGCCTTCTCTCTAGATTTTTTTTGGGGCCCGGGCTTTATTTTTGGCAATCGAGTAGTGGATCCTTGCTATCTACGACGAGGGCTACGCGTTCATCCGGACGGAATCTCATTTCGACGAGGTTTGCTTTTGGAGGCGTCGAGTTTTTAATTCAACGAGGTAGGATCCTAGACTCTCATGTCTTAAAGAATTTTTTTTTGGCTAATTAATTGTGACATAAAAGAAAAGGAAAAAATTACAAGATTACAAGAGGCATACCCCAAGGAATTACATGAGTACCATTAAGAGCCTACGTCCTACACATATGCAACAAATAAAACCAAACTGCCGCTCTAAGCGGGGGAAAGCTAACGACAAAGCATATTCCACGCACAACCCGCGTGGATAGGAAAAAACCTACGGACAAGTCCGCGCACAACCAGCACAGATAGGAAAGCACCAGAATACAAACTCCTAACCCCTACTGAAGATTGGCTCCCGCAAAGGGTAATAGGCTCCAAAATTCAGATAAAAACAAGAGAAAATAAGAGATCCAGCAAGTAGAATTGATCATCAAAGCCCAAAAGATACTTAAAACCTGTTGAAGCTTGGCTCCTTAAAAGGCTCCAAACCTCGAACACCAAGGATATGACTAAGGTGAAGAGCAAATCCCAAAACCTAAGCTATGTAAACTCAGTCTCTCAGTGATAGTCACACTCTGCCACTAGGGAGGGAAAGATAGAGTCTAGATCACCCTACTGTGCTGAAGAAATAAGTCCATACCAAAGTGAGTTCCTTAAATCAAAAGAGAACAACCTAAGGGGAACCAATAAAGGTTTAAGAGAAAAGTGCCAGAGGTAGATGGACCCCTAGCCAGCCAAGAGGAAGCAACAAATAGATCAGCTCTTGAAACTCCAACTCAATCCTACCAATGGAAAACCAACATTCCTTGCGCACAGAGTCGCTAAACAAAAGCGGCGGGAGTCCCCAGCAAGCCAGCAAAGCAAAGACAGAATATCCTCAGAGAATCTAGTAAAGAGAACCCTAGGCCATCTCCAAGGAAACTCTACCATCGGATCCAGACGAAGCAGACCAATAGCTACATCTCTACCCAAAGAACCACCAAAGATCCACACCAAAATAGGCCAACCCCAACACAAAAATTCACTCTTCAGCAAACCCTTGGGGCCCGCCACTTACGTCTCAATTTACGCAAAAATCATGGGCCTCACTTTACCCATAATTTCTGAAAACCAAAACCACCGTGTCCCACAGGCTCACAAGATCATAAACCCGCTGCCCAACACGGCAGCAGCGCACCCATAGTGGAAACCAATTGCCACATGGGCCCACCATGAGTACACGGGACCACATGCAACCTGAAGCAAAACCACGGGCCCCACAAGCCACTATTTCCCATTGGCTAACAAGAGTAGCCCACTAAAGTGCCATAGATCAGCTGAGGGACCCACCTACGTTCGTTTCCATGTTGAAAACAAATCCCTCCCACGGCTTTACCCAATAATTTTCAAACCCGCTTACAGAAGATCCACAGGCAATTGGAACCGTGAGAGGTCTTCAGCGCTACACACTGCCCAAGCTAAGAAAATGGTATAGCTTATCCCAGCCCACACGCACCAAGGCGCGTGCAACTCCATCGTCGTCTTGCTCTCTGTAATCACATAAACAATTTCCCCATGTTCTGACTACGCTATGTGCTTCTTGAAGCTCACATATTCAAACCAAATTTGGTGGAATAACTTGTTGCACTCCATGTTTCCATAGAGCAAAGGTCATCCACAATCGAGCTTCATAAAACCCCATTATCCGTCTTCTACGCATTTGCAACCCCATATCCGTTGAAGTGCAATCATAGTGCAGAGGTAAAAATAAACCCATTTTCTCCTTTTAGAAATCACAGAACCCAGATAGGAAGAACTGGGACCCATGGACGGAAGCGCCCACGCACACCAAGGCGCGAAGGCTCCATCCAACTACGAAAACCCAGAACACCATTAATGGATCTTATGAGCTAACAGATCACATGTGTAATCTTGTAATAACTATAAACCAAGTTACCGTGTAGGCAAATAATAATGAAAAATAAGAGAAAATAAAGTTTTCCCTAGCACATTAACTTCTTCTGCATCCTCAGGAGATAGCTGAACCAAATCGCATTAATCTTGGCGACGCTGAGTGTTAACCTAGTCTCAAGTTAAGAGGCCATAACTCAAAACCAAGATTCAACCAATAGATCCATTCTTAATCAAAGCACAGGTATATCTCCCCTAATATGGCTACAACCAGATAACCCCATTAATACTAACCTTCGATTAAAATCGAAGATGGTCTTGCAGAAGGCTTTCACGAGTAGACCAGAGGCACCCCATCAGCGCTCTCCAGTGCCTTAGATGCACCCTACCATTGCCATGGGACTCTGATCCAGAGACACCTAGAATAAAGACCACCATTGACGCCCTTGGGTAGAGTTCTCTAGAGAGAGAAGCTTTTTAAAGGGGTTTTGAGGTTTTCTTTTCGATGTTTTCTTGTTATTTTGGGCTTGCATATGTCCGTGAGTTAAAAAGGGGTGTTTGGCTAGTTTAATTTGGCACTGAGAAGCTTTTTTCGTCGCTAGGGTTTGCTTTCCATCGACGTTCAGCCGTCTGGTTTGAAAATTTGATTATGTTGCTTTTGTGTCAACACTTTTTCTGTTTGTATTGACACTTCTACTTTGGTGTTGACCCCTTTTCCTTCTGATTCTATTATCTATGCTACAATTGTTTTGTGTCGACAGTTTTTTTGTTTGTGTCAACACTTTTTCTGTTGGTGTCGACACTTCAATTTTTGGTGTCGACCCCTTTTTCTCTTTGCTTGTGTTAACTATACTGTTGCTATTTTGTGTCGATACTTTTT
This sequence comes from Heliamphora exappendiculata, assembly GCA_034768845.1. Taxonomy (NCBI): domain Eukaryota; kingdom Viridiplantae; phylum Streptophyta; class Magnoliopsida; order Ericales; family Sarraceniaceae; genus Heliamphora; species Heliamphora exappendiculata. The sequence goes on from JAOTRH010487304.1 coordinate 37,586, forward strand.
CTATTTGTGTCGACACCTTTGCTGTTTTGTGTCAACACCTTTGCTGGTTGTGTCGACATTTTTTCTTTTGTGTGAGAAGAAGAGTTTAACAATCGGAGTAAGTTCCAAGAGCCCGTGGTATCATAGAACGTGATGTTTGTTCATGCATAGTGGGGTCCGTAACTCTTTTTCTAAAAAGTGGAGTTTGGAAAAGATGGTGTTTTGTGAAAAATCGTGTTTTAGAGGTTTAGAGCTAACTCTCGGGGTTGAGCCACAGAATTTTTGGATGTTTTGATAAAAAATGGTGAAACATGTTTTAAATGTTATTTGATCTCCATGGTTGATGGATGATGTGGCGGTTGGCCACTAGATCTCTTTTTATACATGTTGATGTACAACTATTCTACTGTTTTCTTTTCGTAGTTGAGCTACGTGTTGGTTTTTAAATGATTCGTTAGATGTACCGTGACAGTGTTTGAATTGGGTGCTTCTTCCCTCGGTTTTAATCCGTAAAGGGCATGGTGGGTGCTTCTTCCCTCGATTTTAGCTCGTAAAGAGCAGACCCGGAACCTTTACATTTTGAGTTGTTTATATATTTGACATGTTTTTTTCAGTATATGAATAGCCTTGATGCATGATTTATGTTTTAAAGTTGTAGAACAACATTTATAAATGTGTTTCACGCTTTCTGGGGTTTGATAGAGGCTTGTTTGGCTTGTGTTTATACCTAAAAACCAATTTTACGCAGAAAAACACACTGCCCAGCAGTTCGGTCGCCTTGAGGGGTTGGCCTAGTCGACTGGACCGAGTTTTTCAGTTCGGTCGACTAGACATGGGTGTTCGATCGACCGAAAAGTACCTTTTTCCGTTTCTATAAATATCCCAGAGGCTGAGATATTTGTTTTAAGCTTTCTTAGAAGCTAAGTTACCCCTTTTCTCTGCCTTCTCTCTAGCTTTGAGGGCCCGGGGTTTGGTTTTTCATTAGTTTGTTTACGGATCCTTGTTGTACGCACCGTAAGCTTCGCGTTCATCTGGACAGATTCTTGTTCTGACGCTGTTCAGTTTTAAGACGTCGAGTTTTTGACTCTCTGAGGTAGGATTCTAGACCCTACTGCTGTATAAAGGTGTTATATATAATTATATGTATTTTCATCGGGTAGAAAATACATCAAATGTTGTTTTCATGTTTAAACCTTGGTTTTTGGGTAAAAAGCGGGTTTTACGCCTTTCTCGGTTTTATACATGATTCAGATGTGCTGATATCCGTAGTTTTCAAAATTAGATTTGAAAATGAAGTATTTTGTGAAAATTGTGAGAAAACGTATTTTTGGAGGTTTGGAGCTAACCCTCAGGGTTGAGTGTTAACACTTAAATGTTTTGTTAGAAATGATTGTTGATCTCCATGGTTGATGGATTGGATCATTTTATACATGTGTTGTATAATTGTTTTTCGGGTTTTCATAGTTAAGCTACGGTGGGTTTTTAAATACTTTTCATAAATGTACCATGATAGTCGGTATGTTGATGGGGGCTTACATTGCTCCTCGGTGAAAGTCCAAAAACGTGCATAGCATAGGTGCTCTGTACCTTTGGGTTAATCCTCGTAAATTAAGTCGGTTGCCTCCATAAATGGCGATTTGTGGGTGCTTTGGACCCTCAGGTTTCGGTCCCGTAAATTAAGTCGGTTACCTCCGTTAATGGCGTTGTTGTCATGACTCCGTATAAAGCTTGTCATTACTTAGCAGACCATGTGTGATTTTAGAGTAATGGGCGAGAGTCTATAATTGTTACCTTTATCAGTGTGGAAGAGTCGGTACATAGGATTTCATTTTATATTTTCTCCTCGGCTGTGTGACCCGAGTGGAGTATATTCTTTTGTTACAGCTTTCTCTTAATTGTGGCATGATATCTGTTAAGATGATATGCATAGTTTGAGGGATGAAAAACTTGTGATTTTTGAGAGAAAAATCTTTTTGGCTCCTGTGGATGAGCTCGTATGCTTATGATTGCATAGGCTATTTTACAACTTTACTGTTAATTTTTTTTTGTAATTAAATGTAACATAAAGAAAAGAAAATTACAGGTTTACAAGGGGTATACCCCAGGCCTTACATTCCCAAAGAAAACCAAAAAAAGCAAACTAGGAGCCAAGCAAAAAGCTTTACATCAAGAAAAGACCACCAATTACCCTCCACCGCCTCAAACAAGACCTTAGGGGAAGGACAAATAGGCTGGCCGTGCGCAACACACCAAACAAATACAAAAAAAAACAACAGCAAAACTACCGCCTAAGACAAGAAGCATAAGGAAAACCAACCAGGAGGCCAAACTGAAGTGCCCCAAACCCACAATTGGTTGCAAACCTGAAGCATCAGAGGGGCCACTAAATAATAGAACAGAGCAGTCATGTTAAACGCTGGATAGTAAGAAATAAGACCAAACATAGAACAAAACAGTCCAGATCAAGGGACTATAGGTGACTACCAAAAAACCATCAAAGCTATGAGAAGATGAACAAATAAGTAATGCCATCAAAGCTATGAACATCCCTCATAGCTAGGTAAACCATATGAACAGAGAAACAAAACTTATAAACAAGATAACAAGAACCCATATGAGTAGGGAGCCATCAATCCGAGAGGAGACAGACCATGAAGCCCACATACCGAAATAGGCCAAAGGATCATCACAGGCGAGGCTTCTTCTCGCGGGGGCGAGCCCACACAGGACCTGGACCACAGAGGAAACCAATAAAAACAAAAAAAAAGTCAGCCTCACATACCTCCACTCAAAAGTGTATCACTCAGCACTCTAAAGAAAAAGGAAGGAGCAAATCTAATCCCAGCTTCCCAGATAGAGCCACTACACAAAGAGCAAACATAAGTCATATAGGTTAGGGGCCTCCCATCACTCACTCAATATAGTGTATCACTATCTCTCAGAACAAAAGAAAGCAAGTCTCACAACTCCTTGCTTGTCCACACATATCTGCACAAGATAACAAATTTACAGGGAATAAGGTAAGTATAAATCACTCTATAGCTCACTCATATCAGTGTATCCCTTAACACTCCAAGGTACAATCGCAAAACTCACACGTAAAGCTGGACCTTCACTGCACTAATAAAGGAGAACAGTTTAACAGTTAGGACCGAAAATGTCAGGAGTTACCCCCCATTCCTCTTGAATAGCCCTATTGGTCGAGTCAGGCACTCGGCGTCTAGTAGAGAGCCTCCCCCTAACCATGTCACAAATCTCCTAGAACACCACTACACAATTCTTCTTATGCCCAAAGAATTTACGGGAGCTACGCTCTTTCCAGATGTAGTAGACAGCAGCTGAAAAGGGCAACTTCTGAACCATACTACTCAATGCGGAACTACCCACACTACTGGCAAACCGACACCACCAATTTGACCAGGAAGTCTTAGACCAAGCAACCTGGCACTTACTTAGCACCCACACCCACACCTGAGCAGAGAATATGCAGGAGAAAAAAAGGTAATCATGGGACTCTTCAAAACCAAGGCAGAAGCTACAGCTATAGTCACAATCTAAATGGAAGAGCCAAAGTCTATCACCAGTGGACAACCGGCCCCGAATAGCAACCCAAAGGATAAAACTAATCCTAGGGATGTGGTGTTTAAACCATACAATGTTGTGCCAGATAGGACGAGGCTTCTGATTATGGATCACTTCACGCAAAGAGCCAATGGTGAACTTACCGTCATTAAGCAGCCACCTAATGCTATCCTTCTTAGAGGAATTGGGTAAAAATTGGACCTCCCGATCCATCTCAATTAGGTCCATCGAGACAACCGGAGGCCACTTCCAAACACTACCATCAATGATGCTACAAACCTTTGCCAGACAGTCAAGGCCGGAGTCATAAACAATACGTGGACCTCTCTCCTCAATGATGGAACCCCAGGGGTGCCAAGGGTTAAGCCACAAAAAAGTGTCCTAACCATCACCCACGACATATTTGACACAAGGCTTAATAAGGGGACATAGCTGGAGAAGTTTCCTCCAACACCAGGAAACCGATTGAGGGGTTTTAACCGACCAAAAAGATTTACCCCTAAGGATATTGGACTTAATCCACATACACCAGAGAGATATCCCCCACAGTGAGAAGGAACTAGATATGCTTAGCTACGGCTACTTTATTCCACATGACAAGGGATTTGATGCCAAGCCCACCCTCCTTCCGAGGAACATAGATCTCCTCCCATGAAACCTTAGCCCCGGAGGATTTCATGTCCGGACCACTCCACAAAAAGGACCTAAGCAGACTTTCCACCTTTTTGAAAACCTTCTTAGGGAGGATGAAAAGGGAGGACCAGTAGACTTGCATGGAGAACAGGATAGAGCCAATCAGCTGTAGGCTACCGACGTAGGACAAGAATTTACTAGTCCACACCTGAATTCACTTGGCAATTTTGTCAATAAGAGGCTTACAGTCCCTATAGGCAAGTTTGGTAGTGATTAAAGGAACTCCAAGATAACGAACAGGAAGCGAACCTTCACGGAAGCCTAAGATGTCTAAGATGTCTTTCTTTAACCCATCATCCACACCTGAAAAGTAGGCATCACTCTTAGTCGGGCTAGGGGACAGGCCAGACATGCTCTTAAAGGTATCCAGAGCATCTCTAACAACTTGAACCGACTGGATATCAGCACGAGTAAATACCATAAGGTCATTAGCAAAACACAAGTGAACAATTTTTTCTTTACCACACCGCCAGTGGTAGTTAAAAGGCATCTCGAAAGTGAGTTTCTAAAATAAACCTGTCAAAACCTCCATAGCCATGATGAACAAGTAAGGAGAGAGGGGGCCACCTTGTCTAAGACCTTTCTTATCGGGAAAGAAACCATTAAGCTCCCCATTAATGCTAACCGAGAAGCTAAGGGTAGACACACACTCACAAATCCATCTAACCAACTTATCAGGAAACCACACACATCTAATGACATCTTTCATGAAGTCCCATCTAACATTGTCATAGGCTTTCATAAGATCAACTTTGAGTGCACAACGAGGGCCTTTATTCTGTTTGTGATAATCCCTAAGGAGTTCCTAAGATAGAAAAATATTATCCGCTATACTCCTACCCTTAACAAAAGCTGATTGGGAAGGGGAGATGATCTCAGGCAATGACCCCTTAATCCTATTGGCAATACTTTTCGAGATGCACTTGTAGATGGTATTGCAACAGAAGATGGGTCGGTATTCCTTGATGGTCAAAGGGTTAGGCACCTTGGGAACCAGTGCAATAAGCGTCGTATTAGCTTCCCTCAACATATGGCCCGAGTCAAAGAAGCTTTTAATAGCTCGTGTGACATCAGGACCCACAACATCCAATTCATCTTTAAAAAACCCGCTGAAAACCCGTCGAGGCCAAGGGCTTTATTAGCCTTCAGAGACCACATAGTCTTCTTAATCTCTACATCTGTAACCTCACCAATCATATGCTCAACACTCTGAGGAGACAGTTTATTCCTAATAAGGACACTGACCGCCTCCATAGCAATACACTCAGAGCTCACCACGGAGCCTAAAAGATCCTGGTAATACCCAGCAATATGATCAGCAATATTCTGACGATCAGTACACGCCGTACCATCATCACTGGTAACCATAGATATTCGAGATCTGTTACGCTGGAAGTTAATGGACTTAAAGAAGAATTTGGATTTTTGGTCACCCAAGTTCAACCAATGGATCCTAGCCTTTTGCATAAGGAAGCTCTCCTCAGCAAGCCTAAGTTCCATTAAAAGCTTATAAGCAGCCCGTTCTTGTGCAATCAGGACATGGTCAGTAGGGTGTAGATCCGCCTGGGCCTGAAGATTCTCAAGCAAAGCTTTCTGACTTAGAACTCTGGTATACAACTCACTAAAGGACTCCCTATTCAATTGCTTCAGCTTAGATTTAACTAACTTAAGCTTTTGCGTAACTTGGAACAACTCTGAGCCAAAAACATCCTCCTGCCAAACTTGCTTAATCAAGGGAATAAACTGAGGGCTCCGCACCCAATAATCAAAATATTTGAAAGGTTTCTTAGCTTTGAAACCTGCAAAGTTAAGCAAGATTTCAATCCTAGCATGATCAGAGATGCCAGAAGGGCAGAAAAAGGCACGAGTTTGGGGCAAGGTAATCCCCCATGCCTCATTAACAAGATCACGGTCAATCTTAGATTTAATGAAGATTCACCTTGTTGGTTATTAGACCACGTCAATTAAATACCACTATATCTAATGTCATCCAGCTCAGCAGTTTATAGACATTTATTGAAATCATCCATGTGGGCCGGGCATTTAGCACACCCCCCAAAACGCTCATGAGGACACCTAACAACGTTAAAATCACCCAATAGCAACCAAGGGGAACCAGCAAGGCCAGGGGAAAGGGAGCCAATCCTATCCCAAAGACTAGTCCTCTCCCCCAGAGCATTGAGGCTATACACAAAGGTAACCCAGAACATTGTATCCTCCTCAGGAAAAACCACTTTACAGTGGATCCATTGATCACCACTGTCCAAAACCACCAGATTAACAAAACCAGGGTCCCATCACACCCACAGTCTACCCAAATTACCAAAACTATAGTTATGAGCAAAATTCCAACCAAGTCAGATGTGATCAAAAATAGCTTTTTCTTTATTAACTCTAACCCTTGTTTCATTAATAACCATGAGTTTAGATTGGTTTTTCCTAACAAAATTACGTAAATCATTTTGCTTAATACAACTATTCAGACCACGGATATTCCATGAGATTATTTTGGACATAAAAGGTTAATGGATGTACCTTTTCTTCTTATTCTTGTTGTCGTTCCTCTTCCTACTGGATTGGTTTCGAGGAGTAGAAGAAGCATGCTCCAGTACACTATCCTCTACAGGAGTAAATGGTTCATGTTCAGTACCTTGACCCTCAACTAGTGTTGGCTCGAACATCTTACCAGATTGGTTGCGGGTAAGTGGTGAATGGCCGAGCAGCTCAGCCGCAGCAACACCCTGGTCAGGTGGCAGAACTGGGTTCACAATAGTCAGGTTTGGGGCGACCGTAGCCTGGGTAACCACTTTGGTTGGACTAGTCTCTGTGGCCTTAGGAGAAATGAGTTCACAAGGAACAAGATTTGAAGATGATGGGGCCAGGTCCTTAGCTTCCACAATCTGGACACCTCAAACAATTGTCTTACCCTTACCAACATGAGTCCATTCAGAAGAGGCTTCAGCTGGTTTAGGTGTCTTACATTTTTTGGTATCATAACCGAAGGCATTGCAATGGGAGCACATAGATGGCAGGCCCTGGTATTCCATGCCCACTAAAATGATGTTCCCTTCACACTTTACAGTAACCGAGTGCTTCAAAGGGTTTGCCGCATCAAGCTCAACACAAACTCGGGCGTTGGAGATCCTTTACCAGGAATTAGTAGCTTGATCCAAATACAAAGGGACCCCTAAAACACTGGTGATTCTGCTCAAGCAGTTGGAATTCTAGAACTATAGGGGAAAATTATGAAGCTTGACCCAAATCAAAATTTTAGAAATAGTCTATTTTGCAAAATTAAACCTTGTTTTCCACCTATGTAAAATTAGGAGCTTCCCCAAAAAATGCCAGGGACCCCTCTCCAAAATGTTTTCCATAGCTTCTATAAAACTGAACTTAAAGAGGAAAAAACCCTATCCTTACCTAGAACCTCAACCAGACCCTCTTGATCCCATAATGTTCTTGCAGTAGCACGAACGAGACCAAAAGCTAAAGGGGAATCAAGGAAATAGCCGCCCAAACAAGCCTCCCATGATTTTTCATCCACCAAAGTACTGTCAATCTCAAAAACATCAGAGTCAAGACCTTCTACAAATTCTAAAGAAGTACCTGAAGACCGATTGGTAAGAAAAGAGGCCCGAGAAGTTTGCTTAGGAACTTCCTTGTGTGCGCCATGCGCCCCAACGCTCTCAGTAGCCTTCTTCGGCTCCACGGCTTGAGAGAAAGGTTTGTTTAGCAACCACTTCAGCCCATGACCGAGATTCCCCACGACTGGGGAATTGTGGCCCCAAAGCACGACGACCTCCAAACCAAGCACCACCCCTGTCACGCAAAGGATACCGCCCTCAACCTCTCCCTCGCATGCCATTGGGGTTACGAACAAAAGACGAGTCCCGAATAGGGTTCCCATGTTCATCAGAAATACCTCCATATTTACGGTGGGCGGCTTCCACCAGCGTGTCCTTATGAGCCATAGCCACCGCATCAGAGCTTGCCGCACTGCCTACAGACTGAGATCCAGCACTGTTACCCTCTTTGGTAGCAATTACCTCCTTGAGCAGATCGATTTGGCTTTCAGCCAGAGCCTTGTCACGTTGAGCCATCTTGAGTAGTAACTCATCCTGATCAATATCTACATCATCTTCGGAGACATATGCAACCTCTACCTGGGGAAGAGAGGGAACAGGAAGGGTAGACCGAATAACCCTATGTTGTTTACTTGGGCTTACGTCCTTCAGGCGCTTAAATCGGGCCTCTAGGGCTTCAAGCATCTCAGAGTTGAACGATTTCAATCCCGCCCAAACACTGCGAACTTCATTTTCCACCGTATCATCGGTAGTAGAGAGAGTCGTGTGAACTTTACTGGCTTCTTGAAAGATTTCACCTAACTTGGACGGAGTCCGTAGGCCAGAAGGAGAGGACGGCACAAAACCTTTGGACGGGGCACCTTAAATCGTCGGAGACTCCGTGGATCGAGCATCAATCAGGCCGGCCTCCATTGTAGAAGAATGCAAGCAGCGCTCCAAATTAGGAGTGAAAACCCTAGGCGAAATCGCAGAGGGGATCTCCATTCCATACGGATTCTCCAAAGACTAAGAAACCCTAACTTAATTTGGGGTTTCGGACATCGGATCAGACATTACGGCGGAATGGAGCACTATTCGGGTGAGAAAACCCTAGAAAATAGGCTTGGAAACCATCGCAGGAAGGAATCGCACACACTGTCGCACACCTTTTTTCGCACACACTAAGCGCACCGAGCAACTACTGTCTATTTTCTATTGGGCTTCGGCTCACGATGTAGGATTTTGTTATAAAATCTTTTCAGGTGAGCATGTGGAGTTGATCTAGATGCTTGTGATGATGGAGGACTCGCAGTAGTTTTCTATTTTTGACATGTACTTTTACATGTGATGCCTGTTTCAGAAGGCTGATTTTGTATGCCTTGAGGCGATATACTTATTCATGTATGAGATTGCATGTTTATTGTTTATGAGAGCTAAACTGTGGGGATCTTTTATCCAAATGTTATGTATTTTTAAGTTGAGGGATTTCCAACTGAAAATCTTATTTTCTTAAATGGGTGTTTTGGTGGGCTTTCGCGTGACCCTGTGGTGTTTGGAGCGTGACAACTTGGTATCAGAATTTTGGGTTCGAATACCTATAAACCATGGGAAAGAGGGTACATCACTTTGTGAGGATGTGCGTGTGCTTGATTGCATGTGTTAAAGCATTTTCCTAACATAAGCATGATAGCCTGTTTAGCATGATAGCATGTGGTGTATACGTGGGTATGGAGGTTGGACCTTGAAATTGATTAGTCTTTCCTTCAGGCGTTTGGATTAACAAACTTGGGGACCACGTTAGAAACGCATTTCGCGGACGTGATTTCTAGTAAGGAATCTAAGTGGGTTATCCAGATGGACGAGTCCTTCTTGTTGGTTCTTCTCGGTATGTGAGATGTGTTGACATGATCTTAAGTGGCTATGTGTTAGCATGCTTATATGTGATATATCTTTTACGTTAGCAATAATATGTTGTATGGATGCTTATCCTGTTATGTTGCTTTCGTATAGAATTATGTCCATGCGGGGAGGTTGAGGCCTTGGCTATGGTTCTGGCCGAAGGGACGTTGCAGTCCCAGATATTGGGGATGCTAATGCACCCCAAGGACCTATTGACGGAGATCTGATGTGTGAGATGGTAGGCTCCAGTAGTTGGCTGAGGCCTCTAGGGGAGAGAGAGTGTACCTGAGCCGAGGGTGATGATTGCGATGCGTGAGTTTTGCCGTCTGGACCCTCCTACTTTTTCGGGGGATCCCAACCCCAACGGTAGCCACTAAATGGCTGGAGTTGGTTACCAGGATCTTTGATACCCTTCAGATAGAGGAGGATGATCTGCGAGTTTCATTTGCTGCCTTCCAACTGAGGGGGAGTGCTCATATGTGGTGGAAGTTCACCAAGACTTCAGTGGGAGGTACTTGGGAGGCATTCACGAAGGTATTTCTGAAGAAATACTTTACAGCGACTCTGAGGGATCGTTATAGAGAGGACTTTCTCTTCCTGACTCAGGGAACAATGACAATGGTTGAGTATGAGGTCGAGTTTACTAGCCTGTCCCGGTTTGCAGAGGAGATTGTGCCTACTGAGGAGTTTTGTGCAAAGAGGGTTGAGAAGGGTTTGAGGCCCATTATCCGAGACAAAGTATCATCATTCAGGATACAGGTCTTTACAGAGTTAGTGGAGACCGCCATAAGGTTGGAAGATACTCTGAATGAGACGCGTAGAGATAAAGACAGCAGGAGTCAGCCTGGTGGGGGACATGCACTGGATCAGGGGCATAGGGAGAACAAACGTTGATAGACATTTGGTCCGAGTTCTTATCCAGTGGGGTCGTATCAGTCACAGTCTTCTGCATCCACGCCTCCCATAGCCTCAACAGAAAGATCTGAGCAGAGAAAGCTTGTTTGCTACAGATGCAGACAGCCAGGGCATCGTGCAGCAGAGTGCCGGAGTCCAGCGCCTGTTCAGGAACAGTCGCAGTCACAAGCGCGGGAGAGGGAGCCAGTGGTATGTTTTGAGTGCGGCCAGTCTGGGCTCCGGAGGGACTTCCCCAGAGGAGGGATCACGCGGAGTACAGCTGGAGCACCTGTTACTCCATCTTCCGAGGGACGCCAGCCACCTAGGTTTGCAGAAAGGGGCGCATCAGTACAGTCAAGCAGATAGTCTACAGTACAGGGCCACAGTGGACAAGCCGGAGCTTATATTCTTGCAGATCCTAGTTCATCCAGAGCACCGGTCGTGCCCGATGCTGCTGCTATCACCTCCATGATCAGAGGTACTCTTCTAATCTATAGATCATGGGCCAGTGTTCTTATCGACACGGGAGCATTGCATTCGTTTATTTCTTCTGCTTTTGTATCTACATTGGGGTTGAAAATAGACTTGTTGGGTAGTGCTTTGAACGTGAAAACCCTAGTCAGTGGGAGTGTGACGTTAAGTCTTATCTGTAGATCTTGCGTGTTGGAGGTCGCCGGTCATTTTTTAGAGTTTAACTTCATCATTCTAGACATGACAGCGTTTGATGTCATTCTAGGGATAAATTGGCTGACCACCTATCGTGCCTTTATTGATTGCGATCGACGAAGGGTAACAATTTGTACACTAGCGGGCGATTACTTTTGTTTTGTGGGTGACCGAGATGAGGGTTTGATGTCTATGCCCAGTGCTGTGCGAAATCGAGGCAACCTGGGTTTTCTATTTTCAGCTCTTATGTTGGATGAGGTGGTTAGGGTTCGAGGAGAGTTACCTCCTGTGGTCTGCGACTATCTAGACATTTTCCCTAACGATCTGTTTGAGTTGCCACCGAGATGCGAGGTAGAGTTCTCTATCGATATACTTCTAGGAGTTGCTCCCATATCTACGTCATCTTATCATTTTGCACCCGCTGAGTTGCGTAAACTTAAGGTACAGCTTCAAGAGTTGCTTGACAGGGGATTTATATGCCCGAGCACTTCGCCGTGGGGAGCTCCTGCTCTTTTTGCGAAGAAGAAAGATGGATCCTTGCGCTTGTGTATCGACTACCAAAAACTGAATCAGGTGACAGTGAAGAACAAGTATCTGATGCCGAGGATAGATGATTTGTTTGATCAGCTGAAGGGTTTGAGCTACTTCTCGAAGATTGACTTGAGATCAGGATATCACCAATTAAGGACTAGGGATGAGAACAAAGCAAAGACCGCCTTTCGGACTCGCTATGGTCACTACGAGTTTTTGGTTATGCCATTCGATCTGACGAACGCTCCTATTACATTCTTGAGTTTAATGAATCGGATCTTCCATCCTTACCTGGATAGTTTTGTGGTGGTGTTTGTGGATGATATTCTTATATATCCATCCACTAGGGAGGCGCACGAGGATCATCTGCGCATCGTGATACAGACTTTGAGAGAGCATCGCTTGTATACAAAGTTCAAGAAGTGCGAGTTTTGGATGTCAAACGTGAGGTTTCTTGGATACGTAGTGCCGACAGATGGAGTAGATGTGGATTCGTCAAAGACTGATGTTGTGATGACTTGGGAGCGACCGAAGAACGTCTTTGAGATTCGTAGTTTTCTAGGATTAGCAGGCTACTATCGACGGTTCGTGAAGGACTTTGCTAGACTTGCTGCACCGATGACGCGTCTGACGCGGAAGGAGTTGTGTTTGTTTGGAATGAGTCCTGTGAGTCGGTTTTCTAGAAGTTGAAGACGAGGTTGACTAGCGCGCCAGTGTTGATAATTTCAGAGCGAGGCTTGGGGTATACAGTGTACTGTGATGCAACACACGATGGTCTGGATGTATTCTGATGCAGGGAGGTAAGGTTGTAACCTTCGGTTCTCGACAGCTGAAGACTCACGAGAAGAACTACCCGACACATGATTTAGAGTTGGCAGTCGTGGTCTTTGCCTTGAAGACATGGCATCACTATATTTATGGTGAGCAGTTTGAGATTTTCTTCGATTACAAGAGCTTGAAATACTTATTTTTGCAGAAGGACCTGAACTTGCGCCAACGACGATGGATGGAGTTTTTGGAGGATTAAGATTTTGACTTGCAGTATCATCCAGGGAAGGCCAATGTTGTAGTAAACGCTCTCAGTAGGAGATCCCATGGGTCATTAGCTTCTGTGGCTATACGCGAGTGGGACATGCTTGGGGAGATTGGGGAGTTTGATCTATGTATTGGAGAGACAATGACGGGTGCCACTTTGTTCTCTAAAGTTTCATGACCAGCATTGATAGTACGTGTGCTAGAGGTCCAACAGACGGACCAGGAGGCTCAGATGAAACGAGATCGTGTTGCTAGTAGAGAGGATACAACGGGATGGATTGTGGGTTTAGATCAGAGTCTGAGGTTAGCTAGGAGGTTATTTGTACCAGAGTCATGTCGTGTTGATATATTGCATGAGTGCCATCATTCTCGCCTTGCAGTACATCCTAGAGGCGCAAAGATGTATAATGACTTACGTCGTCAGTTCTGTTGGACGGGAATAAAGAGAGATGTGATCCAGTTTGTTTCTCAGTTCCTTACCTATCAGAAGGTGAAGACGGAACACTAGAGACCGACATGATTGCTATAGTCATTGCCGATATTAGAGTGGAAGTCGGAGAACGTCACGATGGACTTTGTGTCGGGACTTCCTTGATCACCTAGGGGACACGACACTGTGTGGGTTGTGGTTGATAGGTTGACGAAGTTTGCACACTTTCGCCCCATCCATGTGAAGGATTCGGTGGATCGACTGAGTAGCTTGTATGTCAGAGAGATAGTCTGGTTACACGGAGTGCAAGTGTCTATTGTTTCTGACCGAGATCTGTGCTTCACATCACGCTTTTAGCATAGCCTTCAGGAGGCTTTGGGGATGAGCTTGATGTTTAGTACTGCTTTTCACCCCTAGATGGATGGTCAGTCTGAGAGGACCATACAGATTCTGGAGAATATGCTAAGGGCTTGTGTCCTTGATTTCAGAGGTTCGTGGGAGGATCATCTACCGTTGGAAAATTTTGCATACAACAACATCTATCATTTCTTTGTTATACATAGATGCCCAATATTCTGTATAGTATTTAATCTGGTGTGTAGAGTACGGCTTACACACAGAAGACCAGATTTTAGTTTCTTGTAGATTATAAGTTTTATGTTCACAGTTTAGATGGAAACGTACATACCATCGGTACGACTGTCATTTATTGTTCCGGCTCTTTGTGCCAGTACACTTTGTGTGTATTGAACGGGACATTTAGAATAATTAATTTAGTACTGACTACTGATTATGTAAATTAATTCGCACCCCAATATTATTATGAATAGTGCTTATTCTCTTAATTCTGAAATAATTATTGATTTGCATATATTTAATATTCTTTGTTTTGATTCATTAGAGAGTGCGATCTTATATGGATCTATATTATCAGTGAGTTGGATAATGGTATTATTTATATAAAAAATATTAATTATTGATGGAATCTATGTCCCAAAAGATCGGGATTGACAATACCCCCTTAAGGATACTTAAGGATACTTATAAATTTTAATCGGGTCAAACCTTGCAGATGGATTTAATCATTCGGTGACCAAATAAGTTAAGCGGAAGAGCTTAAGGAATATCAAGATGCTGATTAAATTAAATTGTCAGTAATTAAATTTAATTGACGGGTATCGAGAATCTTAATTTGGGGAGAAATGGTATGCATTTAATAACATGAGCTCAATGCAAGAAGGTATTGAGATTATGGATCAGAGTGCAATTATAGTTCTTTAGTGGTGTGAACTGTAATTCAGTATTTTATGAAAATTGCAGAAACTGCTGCATATCTTTCCATAATTGCAGAAACCTCTAATAGGTGTCTGTGTTCCACTGGAAGTCTAACTCATAATTACTCGCCAAATCCCTACTGTAGCCCTATAAATACACAGGTAGGCTAAACCAGTTTCAGATGATGATTATATCATTATTATTACGATATTATTCTTTTTTTAAGAAAAATATATAGGAGTTCTATCGGTACGAGTTCTCAGAGGATCGTAACCCATACTACGTTCGAGAATCGCATAAGGGAATACAATAGAAGATCTGACCGGAGCTTCAACTCGGAATCAAGTCGTAGTTGAAGATTAGATCGACAAGAGGTATTCATCTAAATTAACTTTGGTTGCACGGGTTTTATTTTGAATGTTTTTCGTCAAAAGTTTTATCTGGAGCCCGTTTCGACGTTTGCCCATCCAGTTAATTTTTTATCGAAAATCGTTTATAAAAATAATGATCTTGACAGTTTTACCTCCAACAAATTGGTATGAAAACCGTTTTATTTTTTATTTACGATTTATCGGGGTCGAGTAGATTTAGAACTGTGCTAACTTTGTTTTGCAGGCGTTCTAAATCCCGATTTTATGATCATCTATTATTTTTATGTATGATTGAATGCGTGAATAATAATTTAATTATTTTTTTTAATCACGGGAGTTGACCGTGATAGATTAATTGATTCTGAACTCTACGGAGACATAGGTTTAATGTAAAAGTATTATTATTTTTTAATTTCTTGTTCTTGTATTTTTTTTGATTTTATGTAATCGAAAAAAAATAAGAAGAACAATCAAAGAAATAAGAAGAACAATCAAAGAAATAAGAAGAACGAGGCAGCGGCAACTGGCGATGGTTGGCGACGGCAACTAATTTTTTTTTATTGTTTTGCGCTTTTTTTTCTGGATTATAATAATAAAAAAAAGAGCAAAACTGCATCCAAACGCAGCCTAGAGACTGCGGCAATCTCATCCCACAACAGATGAAGCGGCGCAAGCCGCCAAACAGTGGCGCAACCCGTGGTTTCCAAAAGGCCAGCCGGCGGTTTCCACTATATGTTTTTCAGCACTTCAGTGGTTTTGATTAAAAGCAAACGGGAGTGTGCCAAACCAAACAGTAGCCGCAGGTCCAAACACAGCAGGCGGCTGTTTCACAAGGAGCGCCGGTTTCCAAGCATGCCGCGCACAAGGAAGTTTTTTTATTGGATGATGGTTTTCCCAAAAGTGATGCAATCTCCAAGCAATTTCAGTCCCAAATCAGCAAGTAATTGGCGCACTGTTTTCCAAGCAAAACGCCAAATCGGTAAAAAGGCACAATCCATTGAAAAAGTGTCCCACCGAAACAGTGATGCACATCAACGAATCAGGAGCTATTTGGTTGGCTTGTTTAGCTTAAATTTTTTTAATATAGATTGATCAAGAAGTTACAATGCAAACAGGGTGCTAAAAGCTTATCTCTTAACAGATAACTGAAACTTTTTAAAGTTTTAATCGAATCATAAAATTAGAATTTTTTTATTTATATCATATTTAATTTATTTTTTATATTTTAATGGCGTGGATGATATTTATTAGTTTTATTTATCCTGTTAATTTAATTAATTTGAATATTCAATTTTAATTAAAATATTTTTTAATAGAAAATAAAATTAATTTCTTTTTAATTAATTAATTTTAATTAAATGAAAACATTTTATATATTTTATTTTTTACAAAATATCACGTTTAAGATGATTTTTTTAAAATCAGATATCTTGGAAAAATGTGAGAATTAATTTCAGTTTTTGAATTAATTTAATAAAAAAGTATTTAATCGAAATAAATTATTATTTTTCGAAAAATATGAAACGAAAAATAAAATAAATAAATACATTTAATCACTACCTTAACTGAAAAACTAGAGGAAAAATTGTGCATTTATAAAATTTTATTTGTTATGCATTTAAACACGAAAAGATTGTTTAATAAACCAGAATCATTGGAATCGTGTATACGAAAAGATATTTAATTCATTCAAATCGTGTGACTTTCGAAAGATGGTTTGATAAACCAGAATCTTTAAAATTGTGTATACGGAAAGATGTTTGATTCTTTCAGATCGTGTGACTTTCGAAATTAATAAATTTATTTTAATTCAACGATTTTTTATAACCCTCAAAAATATTTTAAAATTTTAAGTGGGAGAGGGAATTTATTCACAGATAAATCATACGGTCTCCATCACCAGTTTGTAAGCGATACAATTAAACCCTGCGTGTTGGCATTAAGCCATTCCTCTCCATCGGACAAATTAATTACGGTATCACCAGTACAAACCTACTTTAGGGATAATTCTGAATAATTGTTAGTGTGGATCACTTCTCTATCTGAAGGGTTCATTGCAAAGCGATTAATTTAGGATTTGGTGATGATTAACACTTAGCTGTATATAATAGTATCCTCTCCATCTGAGTCACTGCTATTATATATTTGACCGAAGTTATGTTAGCTATTTAATTTTACTTAGCATGGTCAGTTGTCTAGATAGTAAAATTAAAAGAAATTGGCCTGTCTGGTCTTATGATGGATAGTAGACGTCCACCCATCGTGGCATGCTATTCACAAGTTATCAGGCTGCTGGCGAATTTATTTTAAAAAGGTAGAGAAAACCAAATTAAAATGAATTCAAAATTTTGCTCATCATAATTAACGGTTTTATTTAATTATGTAATTCTTATGATTAAAATGAATTTCAACCCACTCGCTTCAATACTCAAAGAAAACAAACTAACGGGACCAAATTATGTTGACTGAAAATGTAACTTAGATATAACTTCAACTACAAATGGTATTCCTTTAATACCAGAAAATGTGTCTGTTTCAGAAAAAAGTTCTTCCTCGGGGTCAGAAGGTATGAAGAAAAAAAAAGGTTCAAAAACAGGGAGACACATTTTTTCAGGTTGTTAGTGGGCCACGGACTGGTGTGAAAAAATTGAAAGGCAGATGTTTTCACTGTAATCAGACTCGGCACTGGAAAAAGTTATGTCCAGTATTTCTTAGAAGGCAGAACAAATACGGTAATTTCTGTTCACTGATTGTGGAAACATGTTTAGCGGTGTTATCTACCGGTACCTGGTGTGTAGATACGGGAGCCACTAATCATGTTTGTAATTCATTGCAAAGGTTCCAAGAAACCCGACAACTTAGTGATGGGGAGATTTAGCTGCATATGGGCAATAATACAAAGGTAACAGTAGTTGCAGTAGGAGATGCCACTCTCAGTTTTGGTAGAGATCGGGTTTTAATATTGAGAGATTGTCTTTATGTACCTACCATTAGAAGGAACTTAGTTTTTGTTTCTAGATTGGTTAAAGATGGATATTTTGTTTATTTTAGTAACTCTGTGGTTGTTAAGGATAATAAACGGGTTATCTGTTCTGGTACATTGGTGGATAATCTTTATATTATTACTCAAATCTCTCATATACTGCAACTAACTGAAATGAATAACACATCTAATTTATCATATAAGAGAGTTTTCTTCTTTAATGAACCAAATATTTTTTTGGCACTTACGCTTGGGTCATATTAATCTAAAAAGGATAAACAGACTAGTAGCAGATGGATCTTTGAGTTTATTTGAAGTGGAGGCAATTCCAGTCTGTGAATCTTACTTAGAGGGTAAGATGACCAAGATGCCATTTTCGGTCAAAGGCTATAGAGTTAAAAAATCGTTGGAGCAGATTCATTCTGATGTGTGTGGTCCTATGACAATCCGAGCTAGATGTGTCTTTGAGTACTTCGTTAGTTTCATTGATGACTACTCAAGGTATGTATACATTTACCTAATGCACCGTAAGTTTGAACGCTTTGAGAAATTTAAAAAATTTAAGGCGGAGGCGGAGAAGCGTCTGGATAAAAGAATCAAATCACTACGATCCGACTGTGGTAGAAAATACCTCTTTAGAGAGTTCAAGGACTACCTTTCATTAGAGGGGATTACATCCCGGTTGACTGCACCTAGAACTCCTCAGCAAAATGGTGTAGCAGAAAGAAGGAATAAGACTCTTATGGAAATGGTAAGGTTAATGATGAGTTATTCAGGTTTACCAGATTTGTTTTGGGGAATCGTTTTAGAGACAACGACTTACATTCTAACTTGGTACTTTCTAAGTCAGTACCTTCTACTCCCACAGAATTATGGACCAAGCGTAAGCCTAGTCTAAAACACATTCAAATTTGGGGATGTACATGTGCTGAAAGGGAACGCAGATAAGTTGGAACCGATGACAGAAGTCTATTTCTTTGTGGGGTATCCTAGGGGAACGAAAGGTGGTCTATTTTATAATCCTAAGGATCATAAGGTCATTATTAGCACCAATGCTCGATTCTTGAAAAAGGATTATATTATGGACCACAGGCCCAATAGAAAAATTGTTCTGAAAGAACTGAAAGAAAATGCAAGTAGAGCAGAAGAGGAATCACAAGTCACTGATATTCTATTACTCGTCGTAGTGGGAGGATTATCAAGATAGGTGCAAATCAAGAACAAGGTGCTAATGCACAGGGTTCAGATTATGCACAGCCTGTTACTGCTAGTACACAAACGCAGGTAGTGCCTCGTCGTAGTGGGAGGGTTGTTCATCAACCTGACCGTATATGTTCTTGGAAAAGTCTTTTGACAGGATCTTGGTAAAACTGGATACCGAGTCCTATAACTACAATGAAGCACTACAAGACAAAGATGCAGATCTTTGGCAAAAGACTATGAATTCAGATATAGAATCTATATATTCTAATCAGTTCTAAGAACTTATAGAACCACCCAAAGGGATAAAACCCATTGGATGCAAATGGATCTACAAGAGGAAGAGAGGAGTAGACGGAAAGGTTGAAACCTTCAAAGGTAGGCCTGTTGCCATGCTTAAGTCTACGAGAAAACCTTTTCGCCAGTAGCCATGTTTAAGTCTATCCGGATTCTCTTATCTATTGCCGCACATTTCGATTACGAAATCTGGCAAATGGACGTAAAGACAGCTTCCTTAACGAAGGTCTTGACGAGTGTATCTATATGATACAGCCAGATAGATTCATTGCAAAGGGCCAGGAACACATGTTGTGTAAGCTTAAGAGATCTATTTATGGACTTAAGCATGCATCGAGGTCTTGGAACACTCAGTTTGATCAAGCTATAAAATCTTATGGTTTTGATCAAAGTCTGAATGAGTCCTGTATGTACAAGAAGCGTGACGGAAGCGTGGTGATCTTCTTAGTACTTTATATAGACGATATCTTGCTCACCGAAAACGATGTGGGTAATTATCTACGGTTAAAGTATGATTATCTGGACAGCTCGATTTAAAGGACTTGGGAGAAGCCAGTCACATCCTTGCGATCAAGCTTATGCGAGATCGAAAACAAAGAATATTGGGCTTATTCAAAAAAAAAGTATATCGATGATGTCCTTGCTCGTTTTAGCATGCAGAATTCTAAGAAAGGATTTCTCCCTTTCAGGCATGAAATCACTCTATCCAAGGATCAGTGTCCTAAGACACCTTATGAGATAGAGAAGAAGAAGGTGGTTCCTTATGCTTCGGCAGTAGGAAGTCTCATGTATGCTATGCTTTGCACTAGACCCAGCATCTGCTTTGCCGTTGGCATGGTTAGCAGATATCAGTCTAACCCAGGGCATGAGCATTGGACTGCGGTAAAGAATATAATCAAGTACCTAAAAAGGACTAAGGATTATATGTTGGTTTACCCTGCAAATAGTCTAGTACCTTTGGGGTACACAGACTCAGATTTTCAGTCTGATAGGGATTTTCGCAAGTCTACCTCAAGATATGTGTTTACCTTAGGAGGTGGAGCTATAGGTTAGAGGAGTATCAAGCAGTCCTACATTGCTGATTCCACCACGGAGGCCGAGTATGTGGCAGCTTCTGAAGCAGCTACGGAGGCCATTTGGCTCAAGAACTTCCTAATGGATCTAGAGGTGGTACCTTTAGTTCAGTAGGCTATTACACTTTACTGTGACAATAGCAGAGTGGTTGCAAACTCGAATGAGCCAAGGATTCATAAGAAAGGCAAGCACATTGAGCGTAAGTATCACCTGATACGAGAAATTGTACAGAGAGGTGACAGATTATACAAGTAGGCTCACAATCGCAATGGACTCAGACATTTTATTGGTACGATTGTAGGACATCGTTATAGTAGCTAGTATTGGCTAGGTCGAACGGATCGAATTTAGGTTTTGAGAACTCGATGTTCGAGCTCGATGTGTTAGTACACTTGGAGTGTATTGAGCGGGATCAACGGGATGATCGATTCCATACTGACTACATGAATTGATCCACATCCCGTATTATCATGTATTGCACGAACTCTTAATCCCAAAGTGATTGATTAATTGTGTTCAG